>JACBYM010000544.1:0-52366 GCA_013435755.1 Amphilophus citrinellus
AAAGACAAAACTAAAGACTACTTCCTGCTAGGCTCTTTTCTTAGAGATAAATTACGGCAGCTGTCACACACCATCTTTCCTCTTTGAAGAGATTGACAGAGTTTCATCATGAAGGCTGGTTTAAGGCAGCTTCTAGGCCTGGCCATGGCCATCTTCAGCACTGTGGGGAGCATCATCATCTGTGCTCTCCCACCATGGAGAGTCACAAAAATCCAGGGTTTAAGAAGTGATGATTTTTATGTGTTTTCTGAGGGTTTGTGGAAGGCCTGTCTGACCACCAGTAACCTGATTGATTGTGTAACATATCAGAGTCAAAATGCACCAGTAAGTCAAGACCTGAAGGTTTCCAGAGCGCTCATCATCATTGCCATCATTGTTGGGTTCACTTTTTTTTAAGACAAAGACTATGGAAGCAAACTTGTGTCATCAGGATCTGAATTTTAAATGCCATTGAATTCTTAGTCTCATTTTCATATTATTTTTTGATGGTTAAAGTTTCAGGATAAGAAACTTAAAAATTCGATGCAGATATTTTCAAGTACTCAAATTCAATAGGCCAAATTCAGTGTCTAAAATTCGCCCTCAAAAACTGCACATGAAACAGCCGCCATCCCCAGGGAAGAGCTGAACTTCCCATCACTACACCACGCCACCGTGCTGCCCAGTTTAAAATTCATAGTTTTAAAAGTAATAGTTTAAAACACATTTCTGAAAAAACAAACCTAATTGTGTGTTGTTGTTTTTTTAATTATTATTTTACATGTTCATGTCAGGGACACGTCAGATTTTCCCCATCAACTCATCTGTTGTGTCAAATGATCCATACCAAATATTTTGACTTTGTAACTTTACCAGAGCAAATGAGACAGATTGTTTCAAGCCTGACCGAAAGGTTTGGTTTGGTGTTGCATGCGTGTTGGCTGGTTTGTGTGGTTGTATTTCCCAAGATATGTGCTGCTACAGTGAAACTGGTTTTCACACAGGATATTGTGTTTGCATGCATAGGTTGTTCACATGAATTACACACACAGATAGAGAGATTCCTGATCTCACACGTATTAACTTCTTAAACAAATCAATTCCCCTGTGATTAAATTCAGCATTTCTTCTTAATGATCAAGATTAACAATATAACAACAAAACAGACCCCTGGTAGTGGTAGTGAATCATAAAAAAAAAATAAAAATCATAAAAACATGTTTTTATCCAGAAACAACTTCTTCTTTTTGCCTAATTAAATGTTGATTCTAAAATATTCTCAGTGGAGGAGAGATTAGACTATGGTGTGGCTTGGGGTAAATTTCCGAGGACACCAAGTGAGACAATATCCCTAAAATAATGGATTGCACTTTGTTCTGGCTCCTTATGAGCCATTATTGTTTGTTCAATGTGACATTGTTTGCCTTGTTGTATTTTACATTGTTTATTCAGTTTATTCTGAAAATCGGAAAACCGGAAGTCACAGAGTCAGCACTTCCTGTTTAGCGATGCGCTACGTTAGCAGCTTCGTTTAGGCGGAGCACAGCCTGTAAGTTCATAAAGGTGTTTATTTCTCATGTAAAGCATATCTACAAAGGGACAGCTAATTTTTTATTGGAAAAACTAGTTTGTGTAATTTTCGGAGCGATGGAAATGTTGTTTATTTGCGTCCAGTCTGTTAGCATATTTAGCATTTAAGCTAGCGGCATTAGCATCTGCATCATCTAGCATTATCTGTTGTTTCAGCATCATGATGTGCTGTATTTTTTCCTTTGCAGTTTTACTCTGACCAATGGACTATTGAATAAAGCTCAGTAATGACAACTATTCATGTTTCATCATTGGGAAGAGTTATCTATCTGTCTAGCAACCAGAGCGAGGGCAGAATAGTAAAAAGGCTGCTCCAGAAGGAACACAGTACGAGGCTCCACTGTTTGCTACGCAGAAAATGGATGCTCCAAGGGGATGTAGCAGAGAGGCTTCTCCGCAAGCAACGGTGCATACCTCAGCGGCCACAACAGTGAAACAGCCATCTGAAGAGGACCAACTGGGAGGTCCGGGCAGTCTGCTCGGGTCAGTCAGATCATCATCTCAAGAATTTCAATGGCAGCGTCGAAGCACCGCAGAGGGCTGTAAGCTGCACGCGCAAGCGGAGTATGCACGCAAGAGAGTGACTGTAAAAATTATTTAAGCAAGCAGAATTAACAAGCCACAATTAGAAGCACTGAATAGAACAGAGGAAGCAGAGGCAGCTCTTCTGAGCCAGTGTGTTTTGAGTCAGCAGCCGCAGCAGAAGAGACTCTCAGTTCCAATTCCCAAGTTATCGCAGAACAACAAAGTGTAGACCGACAAAGAGTCAAACTAACTCCACAGACGCTCAGTCAACTTCCTGCCCTCAGCACAAGGGGACAACTACAGTTTACTTCTTACCTCAACCAATCACCAGATCACAAGGATACAGAACAAAGTGACTCCAAATATCAATTCAATCAAGGTGTCCTCCTCACATAACAAACACAATTTCAGGCCCAGCACAACCAGGAGAACATGAGCGGCATGCTTATCATCAGGATGTACAAACTGCGTTTAGTACTCATCTGCCTCCCTTCACGCCCACACAGGCATACAACTATGAGAATGAGAGTACAAGACAGGCCCGACCAAAAGGCCTCCCTTGCTCCATACAGTCCCTCACGCCAGCCGAATCTGTCTAACACTTTGCACGGAGACAGTGACATTGTTAATCTGGCTAGATATTTAGCAAAAAGAGATTTAGTCACAGATGGCCTAACAAGGTTTAACAGACAAGGCAGAGGACTACTGGGCATGGAAAGCTTCTTTCAACAACACAACAGAGGGGTTAGGTCTGAAGCCTAGTGAAGAGTTAGATCTGCTCACCAGGTGGCTGGGGGACGAGTCCTCTAAACATGCTAAACGTATCCGCTCAGTGCACCTCAATAATCCAGTGGAAGGTTTATGCAGGGTTTGGGCTCGATTAGAGGAATGCTATGGTACCCCAGAGGCAATAGAAGGGTCCCTTCTGGAAAGATTAGACCACTTTCCTAGAGTTACAAATAGGGAACCACAAAAGCTTAGAGAGCTTGGCGACTTGCTGTCGGAGATTGATGTAGCAGCTAAGGATGGCATTTTGCCTGGCTTAGCATACTTAAACACCTCACGTGGCATTGCTCCAGTAGTAGAAAAGCTTCCCATCAATCTGCAAGACAGGTGGATGTCAGAAGGGTCAAAATACAAGCAAAGGTACAATGTGACCTTCCCTCCGTTTTCATTTTTCTGCCGTTTTATTCAAGACGAAGCAAAAATGAGAAACGACCCCAGTTTTAAGTACCAAGTACTGGCTCCCACCCCATCTTCTCGCAACAGCTACAGCAGTAGATTAGAAAAGCCCAGAAACCCTGTTGCAGTTCACAAAACTGAAGTAAATAAATCACACAAACCATCCACCACTGTTGAATTCACAAACAAGGAATGCCCCATTCACAAAAGGCCGCACCCACTTAAGAGGTGCAGAGCCTTTAGAGAGAGAACATTAGAAGAGCGCAAAGCGTACCTCAAAGAACACAACATTTGCTTCTGGTGCTGTGATTCATCCACGCATCAAGCGAGAAGCTGTAGAGCTGAGATCACATGCCCAGAGTGCAATAGTGACAAACACATTGCAGCACTTCATGCAGGTCCAGCACCCTGGACAGCACAAAACACACATACTGAAGGCACTACATCAGGCCAAGGCGGGGAGCAAAGGAAGGAGCATGGTGGGGAGGTAAATATAGCCACTCCTGATACTACCTCAGCGTGCACGCAAATATGTGGAGACACCGCTGGGGGGCGCTCCTGCGCCAAAATATGTCTCACCTACGTGTATCCAAAGGGGCACCCAGACAGGAAGATCAAAGCCTATGCTATCATAGACGACCAGAGCAACAGGTCATTAGCTAGGTCGGCCTTTTTCGATGCCTTTAACATTTCGACGGGGTTTGCAACGCCATACACACTGAAGACATGTACCGGGGTTTCCGTGTCCAGTGGGCGCATAGCCAATAACTTTGTCATACAGTCAGTAGATAGTCAGTTGAACTATCCTCTCCCCTCATTGCTCGAGTGTGACACATTGCCAGATAACAAGTCAGAAATCCCAACCCCAGAAGTTGCGCTAGCTCATCCCCACCTTAAACATCTAGCAGGTAGAATTCAACCTCTTGACACAGAGACAGACATTTTGCTCCTGTTAGGGCGAGACATGATTCAGGTGCACAAGGTGTACGAACGAGTCAATGGCCCAGATAACGCTCCATTTGCTCAGAGACTAGCACTTGGGTGGTTTATTGTAGGTGAAGTATGTCTGGGGGGAGCCCACAAGCCAACCGCCGTGGGTACATACAACACCTGTGTGCTGGAGAATGGACGTCCCAGCCTCCTACCACCTTGTCAAAATAGTTTTCAGGTCAAGGAGCAGTTTCAGACCCTTAGTAAGTCCTGGGATAATAGCAGCTCACGTCAAACTGGGGAATGTATCTTTCAGCGAACAGAGCAGGACGAAAAGCTAGCCCCTTCTCTCGAGGACCAAACATTTTTGCAAATAATGGAACGAGGCTTCCACCAAGACAGCACAAACAGTTGGATAGCTCCACTTCCTTTCCGTTCACCAAGAACCCGCCTTCCTAATAATAGGAGCTTAGCCGCCAGTCGCTTAGAGTCACTCCTCCGCAGCCTAGAGAAACGTCCAGAAATGAAAGGCCACTTTATGGACTTTATGCAGGGGTTGTTTGATAAAGACCATGCAGAGCCAGCTCCAACCCTGGGAAAGAAGGAAGAGTGCTGGTATCTGCCCTTTTTCGGCGTTTACCACCCACAGAAACCGGGGAACATTAGGGTGGTATTTGACTCTAGCGCCAAGTACCAGGGAGTGTCTTTGAACGATGTACTGCTAACAGGCCCAAACATGAACAACAGTCTTGTGGGGGTACTTGTCCGCTTCAGAGAAGAGTCAGTGGCAGTTACAGCAGACATACAACAAATGTTCCACTGCTTTCTTGTGCAAGAGAGTCACAGGAACTTCCTACGGTTCCTCTGGTACCGGAACAATGACCCAAAAGGCGAAATCGTGGAATATAGGATGAAGGTGCACGTGTTTGGCAATAGCCCTTCCCCAGCAGTTGCCACATTCAGACTCAGAAATGTGGTGCGCCAGCCGAACACATGTTACAGCCACGCCGCAAAACAGTTCATCCAAAGACATTTCTATGTCAATGATGGACTGAAATCTGTTCCCACAGCGTCTGAAGCAATCAAGCTCCTTAGAGACACACAAGAACTGCTCGCTGCTTCCAACTTGCGGCTCCATAAAATAGCCTCCAACAGCCCTGAGGTTATGAGGGCGTTTCCCTGCGATGATCTTGCAAGTGGGCTCAAAGAGCTAGACCTCAGCACTGAATTTCCACCTGTGCAGAGGAGTTTAGGAGTAGGTTGGGATATCGAGAGAGACACATTCACCTTTCGAGTTTCTAAAACTGAGAAACCCTACACAAAAAGGGGCGTCCTATCCACAATTAATAGTCTGTTCGATCCATTGGGGTTCGCAGTGCCTGTGAGCATCAAAGGGAGGGCACTGTTACGAGAACTTACCAAAGACACTTGTGGGTGGGATGATCCACTCCCAGAGACCATGTTACAGGAATGGCTAGAGTGGAAGGATGCTCTTAACCAACTTGAACAAATACACATTCCAAGGCCATACTGCACCTTTTCTATCAGCAATGTGAAGCACAAAGAAATCTGCATCTTCTGTGATGCATCAACCCAAGCAATAGCTGCTGTGGCCTTCTTGAAAGCAACTAACAGTGACGACAAGATAGAGCTCGCATTCGTATTTGGGAAAGCCAAGCTTGCGCCAAAACCTGAACTAACCATTCCAAGGCTCGAGCTGTGTGCTGCAGTGTTAGCAGTGGAAATCGCAGAACTAATTAGAGATGAAATGGACATCCAAATCAGTTCTATGCGTTTCTTCTCAGACAGCAGGGTCGTCCTCGGCTATATTCACAACGAGTCTAGGAGGTTTCACGTTTTTGTCAACAACCGTGTGCAGCGCATTCGACGGACGACAGAACCAACTCAGTGGAACTATGTACCGTCCGAGTGTAACCCAGCAGACCATGGTTCTAGATCTCTCCCAACAATCAAACTGTCAGCCAGCACGTGGTTGGTGGGACCAGACCTTCTCCGCAAACCAGCGGAGAGTAGTTCACAGGACCCTGAAACATTTGACCTTCAGAATCCTGATAAAGACATAGAAGTTCGTCCTTTGCTGACATCTGTCCCACAAGTGTCACAGTCTGTTTTGAATACTAAAAACCTGAACTCATTCTCCAGCTGGCGTTCACTCAGCAGAGCCATTGCCAGGTTGGTGCACATTGCACATACCTCCTCAGTGAAGGGGCGCAGTGAGAAATGTAATGGATGGCACATGTGCAACAAACTCAGTGTTTCAGATTCTCAGAAAGCTACAGAGACAATAATAAGGGCAATTCAACAAGAAAGATTCCCAGAGGAGCTCAAGGCAATCAAAGAAGGAAGAAACTTGTCCAGGGGAAGCCCTTTAACAAAGCTCTCTCCCTACATAGACGAGGCTGGTCTCCTCAGGGTCGGTGGACGCCTTCTCCAGTCAGACCTTGAAAGTGTTGAGAAAAACCCCTACATTATGCCACGTAGTTGTCACATCACCAACCTGTTGATCCGCCACTACCATGAGAAAATCAGGCACCAAGGGCGCCACCTCACAGAGGGTGCTTTGAGATCTGCAGGTTACTGGATTATGGGGGGTAAACGCCAGATTAGCAGTCTCATTCACTCTTGTGTAGCTTGCCGCAAGCTAAGGGGTGGGACACAATCTCAAAAAATGGCTGATCTACCCCCAGAACGCTTGAGCACCGATCCTCCATTTTCCTATGTGGGGCTTGATGTGTTCGGGCCATGGATGGTCACTTCACGCCGCACCCGAGGTGGCCTCGCAAACAGCAAACGCTGGGCAGTAATGTTCACCTGCATGAGCACAAGAGCCGTTCACCTGGAGGCCATAGAGTCTATGGACACATCCAATTTTATCAACGCTCTTCGCAGGTTCCTTTCTATAAGGGGGCCTGCAAAACAACTGAGATCAGACTGTGGGACTAACTTCACAGGGGCGTGCAAGGAGTTGGGGTTTGACATCAAAATCTCTTCTGACCCAAATGTCAAGGCATTTCTCAACGACAGTGGCTGCACCTGGATTTTCAACCCTCCGCACTCTTCACATATGGGAGGTAGTTGGGAGCGGATGATTGGAATCGCACGTAAGATCTTGGACACCCAGCTTGCTCAACTTGGAACTCAACACCTCACTCATGACGTTCTGATCACCTTTTTGGCAGAGGTGGCTGCAATCATGAACGCTCGACCGTTGGTTTCGGTGTCAAGTGACCCAGATTCCCCTCTCATCCTTACTCCAGCCACGCTTCTCACTCAGAAGGTCGGAGCTGTTCCTGTACCTCAAGGCGACTTTGGAGAAAAAGACCTTTACAAACGTCAGTGGAGACAAGTTCAGAGTCTGGCTAACTCCTTCTGGCATCGTTGGCGGAAGGAATACCTTTCAACACTGCAGTGCCGACGTAAATGGAAGGAGCCTAGACCCAACCTTCGGCAGGGGGATGTTGTTCTCCTGAAGGACCCATTGGTAAAGAGGAACCAATGGCCTATGGGGGTCATAGTGAAAGCTCACCCCAGTAGCGATGGACATGTTAGAAAGGTCGAAGTTAAGGTGATAAAGGATGGCAAGAGTCGGGTGTATTTAAGACCAGTTACAGATGTTCTTCTTCTTTATCTGATGTCATGCAATAAGTTGCAAAGGATATGTTACTAAGGGTGTGACATTTTACTAATGTCAGGCGGGGAGTGTTCTGGCTCCTTATGAGCCATTATTGTTTGTTCAATGTGACATTGTTTGCCTTGTTGTATTTTACATTGTTTATTCAGTTTAATTCTGAAAATCGGAAAACCGGAAGTCACAGAGTCAGCACTTCCTGTTTAGCGATGCGCTACGTTAGCAGCTTCGTTTAGGCGGAGCACAGCCTGTAAGTTCATAAAGGTGTTTATTTCTCATGTAAAGCATATCTACAAAGGGACAGCTAATTTTTTATTGGAAAAACTAGTTTGTGTAATTTTCGGAGCGATGGAAATGTTGTTTATTTGCGTCCAGTCTGTTAGCATATTTAGCATTTAAGCTAGCGGCATTAGCATCTGCATCATCTAGCATTATCTGTTGTTTCAGCGTCATGATGTGCTGTATTTTTTCCTTTGCAGTTTTACTCTGACCAATGGACTATTGAATAAAGCTCAGTAATGACAACTATTCATGTTTCATCATTGGGAAGAGTTATCTATCTGTCTAGCAACCAGAGCGAGGGCAGAATACACTTTACACACAAATGCACATAACTTTATATCTGACCAATTCTCCTGTTTACTGGCACACACAGCGTGGTCTCTCTCATAATGAATAAAAAAGAAGATTGGTATTGGTATACAGTTGTGAAGTGGAAAGAAAATTATACATGATTCAAAACATTTTTTACAAATAAAAAACTAAAAAGTGTGGTGTGCAAAAGTATTGAGCCCCCCTGAGTCAATACTTTGTGGAACCACCTTTTGCTGCAATTACAGCTGCAAGTCTTTTAGGGTATGTCTCCACCAGCTTTGCACATCTATGACTGAAATTTAAAGAAAATGAAATTGTAGGAAACCCAAACTACTGTGTGTAAATCCAGAGGAAAGTGTTTTGTTTTGTTTTTAGGTCCAAGTCAATATGATCCAGTCATAAAAGTCAGAATTAAGTTACTCAGAGTTTTAGTCAATCACAGTTGAATCAGAGTACACTCGTAAGTCAGTGTTCACTGTTGGTATCAATCCAACGGCCAGATGTGGCAACAGTACAGACATTCTGTACGTAAGTAGAAGTACAGATACTTGCGTTAAAAAAAATACTCTGGTAAAAGTTGAAGTACTGAATCAACTTCTTTCCTCAAGTAAAAGTGAAAAAGTACAGGCTCTGAAATGTACTCAAAGTAAGAAAGCAAAAATAGCTCTATGAAGGACATTTCTACCAGCTTTTTTTGTGCAAAGATAAATTAACCTTGTGCTATGTTAACATAATAAAATAATATTATCTGGAATTATTATTACGCCATTATTATCAATATTATTATGAGAATACAATCTTTATTTCAATCTAAATTTTAATTTTAATGATTGCACTCAGCTTGAACACTGTTATGTAGAACTGAATGTAGAAAAAAACGCTCTTTTTGCTGTTACCTATATTGTAGAAGGTGACTGAGCCTCATCTCCTGAACAGAAAAATGAGTACAGTCAGGGGTTAAAGTGGGATTCAGCAGGTGGGGGGGACCCTAAAATTGGTTTGCAGTGGCTCCCTCTGGGGAAAAGACTCAGAACTCACAATAATTTCTATTGTGAGCTTCTATTGTGCTCAGCTGCTGCTGCTCTGAGGTTTACTGCTTTTTGTATATTTACACAGTTGATTGAAGCTATAACCCTGTATTTCATGAGCTATCTCGGCTTATTTCCATCCCCTACACTGACAGTATACAGTTTATACTGTCTTTAAACTGACAGCATACAATTGGTATAAAGATTGAATTTAGTGAATGACTCTAAGCATCATCAGCTTAAATTCAAACTCATCTCTGCTACACTTGATGTAACTAAACTCTGATCACCACCACAGCCATATACACCAGTCCAACACAGACCTTTACTGTAAAATCACCAGTTAACCTGTTTATCCTGCACTAATCTGCAGCATTTTCATGCAACTTTTGAATAACACAACATTAGCATACCTCAGTTTGTTTTGTAGTTTTCACAATATGAAAAAATATAACTTCACATCATGTACAGATCCAACACCTGATTTTAAAAATGTAAGCTTTAAATTTCCAGTTTATCAGATGTCACTGAGCAGTCCTTATCTTTAAATGTAACCTCACCTCTTCCTTTCCTCTTTCTTATATCTTTCTCCTTCTCTGTGTGAGCTTCTCTTTCTTTTCTCTCCCTGTAAATACAGCAGCTGGACCTTTAGTTCACAGACACACTGTGTGACAAACTGCACAAAGTTCATGTGTTTAGTGATATTTGTTGAGCTGTTAGAAACATCGCAATTATAATTACCTGCCACAAGTTCCTCCCTTTATTTTCGCTCCTCTTCTGTAACGCTAGCTAAGATGTTGAAGTACAATGACCACAACTTACGGACCAAAAACGTTGTTCTGGATCATTCCTGCCCGCCTAAACTCCTGAGTACAGTGTTCTAAATGATGCATAAATTACATGGTTTTCGCTCTTTCAAGTCTTTGTATGCAATAAGCCCCAGGGAAGAATAAGCCAAAACGCTTGTCTTTTATGTGTTACTGTTCCCTCCATTTAGGCTCAGACCATTTTGATGTTTGAAGGCAGTGACCAGAACTAAAAACTTCCCTCAGTAACGACCCTGTTTTGAAAATGTAAGGAGTAGAAAGTACAGATGTTTGTATAAAAATGTAGGGAGTAAAAATTCTCCCTGAAAATTCTCCTTAAGTACGGTATTGAAGTATTTGTACTTTGCTACTTCCCAGCTCTGCCAATAACTGAGACGTTCCTACCACAAGCAGACAGCTAATCAGCGGATTCAGCAGTGCTGTGGAACGGGTTCATGGGAATCAGCTTGGAGATCCCATCTTGTTGAATTCATCTATGTAAATCCACACAGAGCAGCAGCAGCACAGGTCAGCTGATCACAGCCTGCACACAAAGAAAATCTACTGGAGCTCTCAAGAGAAATGATTGTGAGTTGTGATTCTTTTCCCCATGCTGAGCCACTGCAACTGAGCTTAGGGTTCACCCACTTGCTGAATCCCGCTTTAACTTCTCACTGTACTCATTTTCTGTTTAGGTGTGGAGGTTAAAAAAAACAAGGTGGGAAGGTAGAAATGTCCTTTGAAGAGCAACTTTTTACTTGAGTAATGTGGTGTCTGTACTGCTCTGTTAAATTCTTTGTATATGCATATATGGTCTCTTTCTTTTAGGCCTTATTGATTGTGTAAAAAGAAGTAACCTGAGCTTTAAGGTTTGGCCTCAGGCCAGAAAGAATGCAGAAGGGCCTCTTTTAGGTCTCTGGCCTTCCATATAAGGTATTGACCATATGTTTAGCTGTAGGTTGTAGGATGAAGCTGTTTTCATAGCCATATATGGAAAGGTAGGAGTTTGGGGGTTTTGACCACCCCTATATAACCTTTGTTCTTCCCTTGCTGAGTCGAGTTAGGGCGATTGGCAATACCCTGTCCCAGATGGCTATGAGAAGCATCTGTTTTGACACTGTCTGTTTCTTTTGCAATAAACTTTGTATATATGCATTAAGACTTTGTCAGCGAGGATTCTTTCTTCAAGAATGCAACCATCCAAAAATACGACAAGTAAATTTCAGAGCCTGTACTTTTTCACTTTTATCTGAGTAAAGTTGATTTAGCACCTCATCTTTTACTGGACCCTGAAAAGGATAAGCAGAAGAGAATGGATGGATTTTTTAACACAAGTATCTGTACTTCTACTTAAGTAAAGAATGTCTGTACCTTTGCCACCTCTTCTGCACTTGTGCTGGTTGGTTTGTGCGGTTGTTTTACGTAAGTGTTTCTGCAAAGTATGCGTGCTGCCACAACCAATCAGATCCAGGAGGAGGGTTTTAGCACTGTCAGTCCTTGCGTACACGCTCCTCAATGTACTAATGGCGGAGAAACAACTTACTTGTCTGCCATCATTGGTGGCCATATTAACTACAGGGTTCTAGCTAGAAATTTTTTCAGCCTGGAACTAATGCTACTTAGTAAGCTAATGCTAACCACTAAATGCTGCTCCCACTTGTTAATTGAGTGCCTACTTATGTAACCGGAAAGCACCTCTGAAGCCTAGGCAGTAATCACAGTCTTTGTGGACGTATAGTTACATTTCTCGAGGTGCATGTCAGGTTCAGAGAGGATTTTTGGTTATGTGTGTAGGACCGATGCAGAACTCTGAAAATCAGGCCCTATAAATCTGTCAGGGATTATTTTTTACTCAATGAATAAAAGGACAAATGTTTAAAAGGATACTCCAGTAAGTTAATTGTCACTATTGTAGCCCTTTAAGACCTACAATAGAACAAGTCCGCCAGACCATATCTTTACAGTTATACATGCTGTAGTACCACTGTGTGGAATATTTCAACTCACTATACATCAACAGTTCTTGAAGTTGCCCTCTAGCACAGCCGGCTTTAGCCGTTTTGGTGCACTAGGTGAGTTGAAGGTGCAGCATGTGATCAGTCATTTAATATAGACATGCATATTTTGATTATAGAACAGCCAATTTTGATATCTATGGGTAAACCTGATGAGCATGTGTCCCCACATATCTGAGTGTTTTTATCTAGCTTTTCCCTGACACCTAGTGGAGACTGAGAGAAGATATGTGGTATATGATGAATGTTTGAAGGTCTTCAGTGTTCCATCCATTCATCCATTCTCTTCCACTTACCCTGTTCAGGGTCGCGGGGGGGGCTGGAGTCTATCCCAGCTGACATAGGGCTAGAGGCAGGGTACAACCTGTACAGGTCACCAGCCTGTCGCAGGGCTAACACAGAGAGACAGACAACCACTCACACTCACATTCATACTTATGGGCAATTTAGAGTGACCAATTAACCTAAACCCAGTAACTGCATGTCTTTGGACTGTGGGAGGAAACCAGAGTACCCGAAGGAAACCCACACAGACAGGGGGAGAACATACAAACTCCACACAGAGAGAGAGGGAACCCAGACCCTCTAAATGTCGTTCTAGCTGTAAGGCAGCAGTGCTAACCACGAAGCCACTGTGGTCTGCAGTGTTAAAAAATGCAATTTTAAAATAATTTTTGTAGGGAAACTTCATAGGATCAGTAAAATACTGTGGTAAACAACTATAAATAAAATGAATTGTTTATCACATTCATGAAGCAATGAGGCAATACATACAAAAACACGACTTAGTTCTTTCTATACTCTCTCATCCTGCAGTACAAACTGACAGAAACCTCTTTTGGTTAGTTTACATTTACAGTGGCTTGCAAAAGTATTCATACCCTTGAACTTTCCCATATTTTGTCACATTACAACCACAAACATAAATATATTTCACTGGAGTTTAATGTGAAAGACGAACACAAAGTGGTATACAATTGTGAAGTGGAAAGAAAATTATACATGATTCAAAACATTTTTTACAAATAAAAAACTGAAAAGTGTGGTGTGCAAAAGTATTCAGCCCCCTTTTCTCTGAGTGCATCCAATTGCATTCAGAAGTTGCCTGATGACTGCTAATGACTAAAAAGAGTCCACCTGTGTGTAATCTAATCTCAGTACAAATACAGCTGCTCCGTGACAGCCTCAGAGGTTGGTTAAGAGACTATTGGGGAGTAAACAGCATCATGAAGTCCAAAGAACACAGCAGACAGGTCAGGAATAAGGTTGTGGAGAAGTTTAAAGCAGGCTTAGGCTATAAAAAGATTTCCCAAGCTTTGAACATCTCACGGAGCACTGTTCAATCCATTATCCGGAAATGGAAAGAGTATGGCACAACTGTAAACCTACCAAGACAAGGCCGTCCACCTAAACTTACAGGCCGAAGAAGGAGAGCACTGATCAGAGATGCAGCCAAGAGGCCCATGGTGACTCTGGACGAAATGCAGAGAGCCACAGCTCAGGTGGGGGAATCTGTCCACAGGACAACTATTAGTCATGTACTGCACAAATGTGGTCTTTATGGAAGAGTGGCACGAAGAAAGCCATTGTTAAAAGAAAACCATAAAAAGTCCCATTTGCAGTTTGCCAGAAGCCATGTTGGAGACACAGCAAACATGTGGAACAAGGTGCTTTGGTCAGATGAGACCAAAATTGAACTTTTTGGCCAAAATGCAAAATGCTATGTGTGGTGGAGAATTAACACTGCACATCACTCTGAACACACCATCCCCACTGTCAAATATGGTGGTGGCAGCATCATGCTCTGGGGCTGCTTCTCTTCAGCAGGCACAGGGAAGTTGGTCAGAGTTGATGGGAAGATGAATGGAGCCAAATACAGGACAATCTTGGAGGAAAACCTGTTGGAGTCTGCAAAAGACTTGAGACTGGGGCGGAGGTTCACCTTCCAGCAGGACAACAACCCTAAACATAAAGCCAGGGCTACAATGGAATGGTTTAAAACCAAACATATTGATGTGTTAGAATGGCCCAGTCAAAGTCCAGACCTAAACCCAATCGAGAACAGAACAATCAGGTGTCACAATGAGACACCACACAAATTATTTGTGTCGCTCCAAAAAACTGTTCCTGTCCACCACAGACGGAGGGGCTCATCACAGGCCTCACACTTCCAGGTGTGTCGCTCCTCCTGTTGGAGACAGCGTTTATATTAGAATCTGCCTTTGGCAGCTTTTTGACTAGCATCACATTGACCAGCAACACACTAAACTAACTACACACTTCAAACACACTAACACTCAAGTTTCAAAACTCACTCTTTATATTGCTGTCGTAAATGCATCACAAGCATGCTATTGTTGGTTATGAATTATTAGCTACTGAATGATGCTAATTTGATACTACAATTTGGAAACCAGTATGATTGGGAGTTATAACTCATTACCCAAGATGCAATTCCTGTCCCATAATGAACTACGTTATGTGTTGCTATGTGAGTTATGAGATGTGCATCTGAGTTTCTGCTAAATAAAAGTGGCACAGGCTCCACAACCATTTCACTTGCTGGGTAGACAGATTAGACACAACAACTGTAAATAAAGTGTTTTGCTCATGTGTATCATGTCTCACTTTATATTTAACTTCAAATGTATTTAAATTAATTTACAACATCACCAATCTCAGGGTATTTCATACTGAAGCAGTCTTAAAGAGAGAAACACAAATATTCTATTTGAGAAAGCACGTGGACATCGTACCATCAGTACCATTTACTGTGTGTCTTGTCAATTTGAGGTAGTAAGCAGAGAAGTCACAGTCAACTTCTCTTCTGGGTAGGAAAACCACATTAAAAACTGACTTCCTGCTCAGATGTCTACAGCAAAGATGTTTGCTCTTTTTTTCTCACCACGCTTTCTTGACGTGAAAACACTGATAAGGAAAAGTGAATCCAAACAAGCTCACACCATTCTAATAACATGATGCCACAAGTCTGCCAGACTTACAATAAAAAATGTAATTGTGTATTTACAAGCATGTGAAATACAATTGAGTTAAATAAGGATAATAAAATATGTTTATGTTGGTATTAATTAACACAGTTAGATGAAGAAAGAGTTTTTTGTTTACTTTGCATACAAATTACTGAGCTAACTCAAAGCTAACCATTATTATGTATAATTTGCACAACACTTTCAATCATTTATTTGCAACATATAACATATTTCATCATATTTACGCTGTTATTCTTAGTTGACTCACAGCTAACTCTGACAGTTCTGGCCGTAAAGCAGGATCACTGGATAGTATATTTTTTATTTATCTTGATGCGAGGAAAAAATGAAATGCATTTTGTATTTGACTGTTGAATCAAAATGCAGACAGATTTTATATTTGCAGGGAGTCAAAAATAACCAAATTAAATAAATAAAGAAAATGCAAAACACTTCACAATAATGGCAGGTGTTGGAGTTATGGTATAAATTCCATTCTGTTTATTATAACTTATCATATCTTCTGTTTGTATATTTTCTATAAGTTGTTTTATGTACATATGATACTGTTGTTTTTATGTTTGAAATGGGAACACGTGGTGACATTTCTTACAAAGGAAGTTGTAGTTACCTGCAGGCTGTTTCAAGCCTGCAGAGAACACATATAGGATACGTGTCTCGTATACGCCATGTTATATGCGCACATGTCACAGTATGCTTACGACCATATATGGTAAGGAAAAAGCCAAGAATGTTGTTTATTACATGCTGTAAACTGCGTTTGGTGTAACCCACGTGATCTTATTGTGAAAGTCCGAATAAAAGCGCTGCGTAGGAAGTCGTCCTTTAGGACAGATAACTTCCGCTCAGCTGCGAGCTGAGTTCAAGGAACGGATCTCTCCTCCTTGCGCAAGTTCAAAAGAGTTGTGTGTTTGTTCTCTGAGTTATTAAAATGATCTGAACCTATCATTTTTTGGTCCTTCGAGCCGGATCGGGACAGTTTGCTGACTGACGCTGGAGGAGAGGAACACCATAGACTGTTGACAGCCAGGATCATTAGTTGACCTGAGAGAAGTCCTGAAGCGTGAGTTCGTGATCAGGCCGGTGATTAGGTTCGCTCCTCCAGCGCCTTTCATTACTCTCCCGGAGTCCGAGGGAACGTAACACCAACAGTAACAAAGGTATGTGAAAGCCGCGCGTTATGAATTAGGTAGATTCGCCGAAAGGAATTCGTTTTACTAGCAGTTACCGCTGTGGTCTTAGGTTCGGGGACGCACAGGTCTGCTCGGGCTGGAAAACGTAAAAACTCCAGCGGTTACCGCTATACTTTCGAACCTAGGCCCAGAAATTAATTTCTGGACTAGTGAGGTATAGGTCTGCTCGGGCTGGAGAAAATTGGTTATCCTCAGTGGTTACCGCTGTACTCGGGAGGTGCAGGTCTGTTAAGGCTGGGAAGACGGTACTGTGGTTTTACTTTTGTTAAAAAGATAAAGTAAATTGGTAACTCTCGCCGGAAAGAGAGGTTTCCCAAATTCGGACTTTAGAAATTTAAAATAGGCCTTGAAAATACGCGTACGTGTGTGTGAATGTGAGTGAATGAGAGCGTGAAAGCCGCCTTTTGACGTGGAAGCAGCAGCGTGAAGGGATACCCTACGGGTGCCAACGAACTTTACGGTCTGTTGAAGTACACAGTGACGGGCGGATTTGTTATTAGGTCCCAGAAGGACACGTGGTCCGATCGGGACAAAGCACGGGAAGTAAAATGGGGATTATGAACAGTAAACCGAGTAAGCCTACCCTAGAGGGGGATTTAAAATATATGGAGAGATATTCTCCGGGCAGCACAACGTTTTGCGATAAATGGAAGAAAAAGTATGGTTTTAGTGGAAAGTTGGAGTTAAGGGAATGTGAAGATTTGGTAGGTAATTTAAAAATAAGTGTGGCAACAAAAGAAGGGAAGTGTAAAGTTGAAAAAGAAAGACAGTTAATGGTAGCAAAAACGTGGTTGGAGCAGGCACAAAAAAGGGCCGCGGGCAGAGAACAAAAGAAGGGAAAACAAACCTCCTGCAATGTGCATGCTGCATTGTTAAGGCCAGAGGATGAGACGGTTAGGCCTTGTTGGGTGCAACCCCCACCTCAACCACCTCCCCCAGCTCAGCCACCTCTTTCAGCCCAAGCATCTCCCCCGCGGTTACAGGGCGCAGATGGTAACTTACAGGTTGAGGAGGAGGGGAATTTAGTGCAGCAATTAAATTTAACGGCAGGAAGGATGGTCCTTAGAAGTCATGATAAGAACAAACAAACAGGGAATGTGGTTGCCCTGGTACAAGGAGGTTATCCAGATTTAGAGCCCCTCCTGTGTAAATATGGTGTGAAGCATTGCTCGGGGGCTGGGAGTTGTGATTGTTCTGTGAGACATTCAGACTCTTTACGGCTGGCAGTAAACACATTTCCTATGGTGGAGGTAGCTAATCCACATAGGGGTGTTGGTAATGATAATGCACAAACAATCTTAGTTTTTAGACCGTGGACAAATGTAGAAATGTTAGAAGCAGTTAAAGGTCTGACATCTCATAAAACTAATGTAAACTTGTGGGCAACAGAGGTTGTAGGGTTACAAGCCTCGTTTAATTTGAATGGTGATGAAATGGTTTCTGTATTCAGAAACCATTTTAAACATGATTGGGGAAGAGTGAGAGGAGATTTCACTGGGAAAGATGCGGGAGGAGTAACACTGCCTCATGATTCAGTTGCTCTACGGCAGGGAATTCAGGGAGTAGTGCTGCAGACTAGAAACACACTGATTCCACCCCCAAATTATGACAAAATCCATCACTGCAAACAGAAAGACGGAGAGGGTGTTTTTGACTTCAGGGAAAGATTAGAGGAAGTGTTTAAAGCACACAGTGGCATACCAGAGGACCAAGACCCAAATGGTCCTTATCAAAGACAACTAAAACAAGCATTGATGTCTGGTTTCCACCCAAAATATTCTGATTTCATACGCAAACATAATGTAAATCATGCCACAGGAAACCTCATGGAAACTATGAATTGGGCTCATCATGCAGAAGAGGTGATAAAATCAAAAAAGGATAAAAAACCAGTGCAAGTTTTTTATAATCATGACAGCCAAACGGATGACTCTGCAACTCAAGTGTTTTTGGTGGGAGATCAAAGGCCTCAAAGAGTAGAATTTAAATCAGGAGGTAGAGGCAGAGGCCGAAGAAGAGGCCGTGGTCAGTATAACAGACCTGTCCCCAGGGGAGACGGCTGTTGGCTGTGTGGAAAAGAGGGACACATATCCAGAGACTGCCGAAACAGGAGGTTTAGGGATCCTCCATACAATCCAGGTTACAACAGCTCTACATGACTAGGTGGAGTTTCAGATGACATTGAGGTTACCAGTGTTGATCTGAAGCTAATATTAGCTGCAATCTCCACACCAGGTCAAAAACCTTTAATAACTCTCTTGGTACAAAAAATGGTTTACGGTTGTGGATCTCAGTAATGCTTTTTTCTCGATTCCTTTACATGAGGATTCACAGGACTGGTTTGCCTTTACCTAGAAGGGAAAAAAATTCTGTTACACGCGTATGGCTCAAGGATTTACGGATAGCCCCACAATCTTTTCACAAGCTATTGCAAATTGCATGTCGCAGCTGTCAATAGCAAAACATTCCCAAGTATTGACTTATGTGGATGACATTCTCATAGCATCAGACACAGAGGAGCATTGTAGAATACAGTCATTAGAAGTGCTACAACACCTGGCAAAAACAGGAAATAAAGTCAGTTTGGAGAAGCTGCAGTGGGTGCAAAGGGAAGTAAAGTATTTGGGACACATTCTTTCACAGCAAGGGCGAAAGCTTCTGGAGTCTCGGAAAACAGCCATCATGCAAGCACCCAAACCACAGACAAAGAAACAGATGTTGGCATTTTTAGGCTTATGCAATTATTGTAGAGCCTGGGTTCCAAACTATGCACAAATGACACAACCATTGTTATCAGTTATACATGATGTGCCCATGGCAATGTCTGAAAATGTAAAATGGACTCTAGAAGCTGAACAGGCATTTACTGAAGTTAAGCAAGCTTTAACTACAGAAATAATTCTGCCCTTACCAGATTATTCTAAACAGTTTGTTCAAACTGTAGATTGTAAAAATGGTTTTATGACTTCAGCCTTGTTGCAACCCTTTGGTGACAAACTGCGACCTATTGCTTATTATTCTAAACGTTTAGATGCCGTGTCAAGAGCACTCCCACCTTGTGTGCAAGCAGTATGTGCAGCAGCAATGTCAGTGGAATCTTCTAGTGAGTTAGTTTTGTTTCATCCACTGACATTGAAAGTACCACACGCGGTCTCAGTTCTGTTATTACAAAGTAAGATGACTTTCCTTTCACCAGCGAGACATTTAAGCTGTATTGCTCTGCTACTATCTCAGCCGCATATTACAATTGAGCGCTGTACTTCTTTGAATCCTGCTACATTGCTTCCTACCCCAGAAGATGGAGAACCACATGATTGTAAAGCTATAACAGAGCAAAATAGTAAACCAAGGGAGGATTTGTTAGATACGCCATTGACGGAAGGCGACGTGGTGTATATAGATGGGTCGAGCAGGAAAAATGACAGAGGTATTACAGAAACGGGGTATGCAGTAGTAACTGATAAACAAATCATTAAGGCAGAACAACTACCATCTCATTTTTCCGCCCAAGCAGCGGAATTTATAGCTCTCATAGAAGCCTGTTTATTTTATAAGGATAAGACTGTGACAATTTATACAGATAGCCAATATGCATTTTCAACAGTGCATCTTTTTGCAGCCCAGTGGGCAAGAAGGGGAATGCAGACGTCTACAGGTCAGCCAGTGAAACATGCTACATTATTAAAACAGTTGCTCTTAGCCACTATGAAACCCAAAAACATAGCTGGGCAAAGATTCTGTCACCTTAGGAAATGCCTTTGCAGATAAGATAGCTAAGGAAGCGGCACAGGGCCTTTATGGCCACAGCGACATATACTTACATATACAAGAGCCAATAAGCCAGGAGGTTTTACAGGACATGCAAATACAAGCCCCGAAAGCAGAAATAGAGCAGTGGCTTAGGGATGGTGCGACACTGAAGGATAACATATATCATATTAATGATAAACCGGTACTCCCTAAAGCCCTTTTTAAAACTGCAGCATTATTGAGTCATGGGCCTTGCCATGTCTCAACAGGAGGGATGGTACAGACAATAAGTAAATACTTTTATGCAAAAGGCTTTAATAACTATTCAAAAAATTTTTGTAGAGCATGTTTAACTTGCTGTAAAAATAATCCACAGGGTAATCTGAGACCAAGAAGGGGTAGATTTCCAACACCTTGTTATCCTTTTCAGTTCCTTCACATGGATTTCATAGAACTGAATCAATGTAGGACTTACAAGTACTGTTTAGTACTTGTAGATCCTTTTACAAAATGGGTTGAAATTATTCCATGGGCAAAAGCGGATGCACTGACGGTTGCAAAAGCCTTATGTAAGACCATAATTCCTAATTATGGCATTCCAGAGAAGCTGTGGAGTGATAATGAACCACACTTTGTAAATGAGATAGTGTCTAAGGTGTCTCAAAATTTAGGCATTGAACTGAAGAACCATTGTGCATACCACCCGCAGAGTGCAGGGTTAGTGGAAAGAACAAATGGGACGATAAAAAATAGGTTGAGGAAAAGCATGGCAGAAACGGGGAGACCTTGGGTGGACTGTATAGACCTAGTGAAAATGTACATGCGCATAACACCATCAGAATTAGGACTTACTCCGTATGAAATATTATATGGCAGACCATTCAGGCTGCCTGTATATACGGAGGAAGAAAAGGCAGAAGAGAACTGTGATTTGAGTGACTGGATGAGGAAATTTTTACAAAGTAAACAAGTAACTGATGCTAGTAAACTGCCAGAAGCATCTTCTTTCTCTCCACAGGTGCCACTGATACAGCCAGGAGACTGGGTGCTGGTCAAGGTCATCAAACGGAAGTGCTGGTCAAACCCGAGGTGGGACGGTCCATATCAAGTTCTACTGACCACACCAACAGCAGTGAAAATCGCTGAGAGATCTACGTGGATTCATCTGAGTCACTGCAAGAAGGTGGAGCCAATTACTTCGGAGTAAAGGTGGAAGTCTGGTTACAAAGGGGGAAATTCCTTATAGTGGTTTTTTCGTCTCAACCCAGTGAAGAAAACAACTGATCCCTACTCCTTTAGAATGGCGCCCTTCTGCAGCTTCATAATTATTTTCAGCGTGAGCACACTGCTAGTTTTAGGAGGAACATTTTCATTAAATTACACCCAGTACCCACATGAATATGCAACCAATGAATGGTGGCAGTTAATGAACGTCACAGCTCATGTTAATAATTGGACAAATTGTTATGTGTGTGCACATATGCCAGTGGTAGGACCTGTGTAGCTTAGTGGTGTGGGCACTGGTTCCCCAACTGGAATGCCTGGGTTCGAGTCCACTTTCCGGCACCACTGACTGACTGAATTACAGAAATATGTATAACAGCACACTCAGGAAAGCCAGAGTGATTGGTTTTCCTGGCTAAATGCAGGAACTTGGTGGCAGGTATTGTTGAAATGCCTGACTCCTGTTTTGTGTGTGTTAGTGTTGATTTGTGTGCATTTTACCCTGCATCAGGTCCATGATAACAAAGATTTTTACTGGTTATGTTGTGTCATATTTGCAGCTTCAGATGGTCGACCAAGACGCTGAAATGCCTGAGGATATTTTGTAAATATGTATATATTTGGCAATGAATGAAACCCACACTGAAAATGTGCAAGCAAGTGGTGTGGCGTGGAAAAAAATGCCAGTGAAGTTATGATAAACAGGGGGGAAATGTTGGAGTTATGGTATAAATTCCATTCTGTTTATTATAACTTATCATATCTTCTGTTTGTATATTTTCTATAAGTTGTTTTATGTACATATGATACTGTTGTTTTTATGTTGAAATGGGAACACGTGGTGACATTTCTTACAAAGGAAGTTGTAGTTACCTGCAGGCTGTTTCAAGCCTGCAGAGAACACATATAGGATACGTGTCTCGTATACGCCATGTTATATGCGCACATGTCACAGTATGCTTACGACCATATATGGTAAGGAAAAAGCCAAGAATGTTGTTTATTACATGCTGTAAACTGCGTTTGGTGTAACCCACGTGATCTTATTGTGAAAGTCCGAATAAAAGCGCTGCGCAGGAAGTCGTCCTTTAGGACAGATAACTTCTGCTCAGCCGCGAGCTGAGTTCAAGGAACGGATCTCTCCTCCTTGCGCAAGTTCAAAAGAGTTGTGTGTTTGTTCTCTGAGTTATTAAAATGATCTGAACCTATCACAGGAAAACAATTCTAATAGCAAATTAAATTAACACCAGAGCACAGAAAACCAGCATGAACAATCATAATGAATAATAATTGCATAATTTGATATTACCAAATATTAACTCAAAATATGTCTATACTGCATTTTTTTTTTGCCATCAGTGACATTTTATGTCTCTCTGAAGATTCCCTCTCTCTCAGTCTTATAGTCTGTGGTCTCCACTGTATCATTTCAAGTGTTTAGATGCAAACGTCCATCAATTTGATCACTGACATCTGGTAGGATGTGTCCTAATAATGATCTCCATCGTTGACAGCCTTGATTTACATTGAAATAAGTCACTGATACCGCAGCTATGATTGCCACAGAGCAGTGGCATCTTTTCTATCACTGGTCACTTGGTGAGTCCCTGTTTGCAGAGTCAGTATCATCAAATTAAACTAAATTTAAGCCAGTTTTCATATGCATTCATTTTCATATTTTTGTCTTTAAGTGTGACTTTATTTGCAGAAACCATTTTCAGCTCAGAGAAAACCTCTCATCTCCTTTAACTGTGTGATTAGTGAGCAAAGAAAACCAATTCAGCTTCTATTTTTGGTTTTAAACAACACCTAAAAACATTTCCTGTTCACCTCTTTTCTGACACCTCAGTAAATGAAGCTTATTGCCGAGGTCAGTAACGTAGAGCTGTTATCTCTTCTCTGCCTACTTTCTGGGTGTTTGTCCAGTAGTCTGTTCTTTACATCACTTCAATTTTCCCACTCTGTCAAACTCGATACTATCAAATCAGCCTCCATTCTTTGTCCTTTAAATCTATCATCTCATCTAACCCTGTGACCAATGAACTAAACTAAACCAATAAGCGCGTCAGCTTCTTCTCTATAAAACCACATAAAAACACTTCCTGCTCAGCTCTTTTCTCACAGACAAATCATTGCAGCTCGCAAGAACACACCATCTTTCCCCTTTGACGAGCTCAACACAGCTTCATCATGACTGATTGTGGAAGAGAGCTTATAGGTTTGGTCCATCAATGGCTATCCAGGGAGCATCCTCACCTGTGTTCTTCCCATGTGGAAAGTCACAGCTCAGGTCACTTGGGAGGGGTTTGTGGAAGTGCTGTGTGAGCCAGAGGACAGGCCAGATGCTGTGCAAATTACATGATTCTCATCTGGCCTTACCTCTAGACCTGCAGGCTGCCAGGGTGCTCACAACCATTGCTATCATTGTTGGGGCCTTTGGGATCCTGTTTGGTGTTGTGGGAGTAACTGCAAGAACGTTGTGTCAGATAGGGGGAAAAAGAGCAAAGAGTCTGTAGCATCTGGAGACATTTTCATCATTGGAGCTCATACCTGTTTCCTGGCTCACCAACAACATGAGCAGTGAATTCTACAGTCCTCTTCAACTCATCTCTCAGAAGAGGGAACATGGAGCCTCCATTTTCATTGTCTGTGGGGCTGCTGATCGTGGGAGGAGGCTTCCTCTGCAGCTCCCCAAAAGGCTGAGACTGACTATGAGGTTAATTAGTCAAACCATTGCTCTGTGTTTATGTAAACTAAGGCTTACATTTAAACATCTGACAGTCTGTTGTAGACAAGACAAAAATTTGATGAAACTTTCAATTTTTCTCTTGAAAGAATGAGTAGCATTACATGTTTTTCTGTTTTTCTTCAAATATACTGCAGGAGCATATGTGCAGTCTTTTGAAATATGATGATGACGACGATGATGATGATGATACTTTATTGATTCCACAATGGGAAAATTACAGTTAACAGAACATCCATCCAAGAAGACAAACAAACAAACATGGGAAGATAGGTGAACTGTGGCCATGCTGCCCCCCTACACATATATATAAGAGAAAGAGTCATCATGCCGTCAGATCTGGCTGACATATTCTGTGAACAATGATCTGGATGAATGAACCAATAACATAAAAAAACATTAACAAGAGTAGCCTATCAAGAACTCATAGAGCTCTTCTTGTAAAAGCAAATGTTTGGTGCAACAATGCTTTCGGATCACTGTGAAAACTGCCAGACATGACAGGCTAGAAAAAAGAAAAAAACCAAACAGTCTGAATGAGTCTGTGTTTATTTCGTACTCTCTATTTTTCAAAGACTAATAAATGTTAGTGCTGATGAAAGACAACACTGACACTCTTAGCTCTTCTTGCAACTCAACATATCTGTTATTTCAGTCAAAACTGTTACTTTGACATAAGATCTTAAAATGTGTTTTGATGGATCAACTTCTTCATTAAGAACAATTACAGATCTTCAGAAAATCAAGTGTATTAGCTAATGTTAATTTAATACATATATACAGTTACATTTAAACTAGTTGGAAAATGCACTTTATTAACCAACATTAAAAGGCTGAGGCTTAACACTAAATACACACAAAAGGGCAAAATTAATAAGGAACACAAGAACTTAATCAGACACTAATGAGAGCAGGAAAAGGAAAGGAGGAATATAGAAACACAGATATTCACATAAAGATCTAACCTTCAAATTAAAACAGGAAGTAGACTGAAAAAGGGATTAGGATCAAACTCACACAGGTGAACACAGGAGGCCAAGAAAAAGTAATACAGGAATCAACATTTAACAACACGAGGGAACAGAAATGCTAATCACAACAAAACCATGTATATACAGAGATCATGAGAGCTATCTGACTGAACTTTAAGAGGAAAAAAGAGATAAAAGATTTTTGAGCCTGATTAAAATGTTTGCTTTGGTGTCGCGTGTGTTTTCATCTGTGTGTGTGGTTTGTGAGTGGTTTGGGTTTTTTTTTTTTCAAGCTGGTAGAGTGAAACTGTTTCTAACAGTGTTTATCTGGAGTCCTGTTTCACAAATACATTCTGAATGGACACTTTTTTAAAATGCATCACACAGACACACAAAACAGTGCAATTCATAACATCACAGTGTTTTAGATTTTTTTTTTTTTATCAAATCAGATACCCGTCTAATAAAATTCAACATTTCTTCTGATGAATTGTGATCGCCTAAAAATGAAGAACATGAAGTTCTGCTGGGCACAACAAACCCCGCCCCCGCTTAGCTCGTTTGAATGTTGTCCATCTCACAAACACCACAAACATCTCACACACCATTGATAACACATGGGTCCTATTGCCCATACCTGTAATTTTCCAAGGTTTAAGCTCTGTGATGTAACCGTTGGAGTGTGAATGGGTGAATGAGGCATGTTGTATAAAACGCTTTGAGTGCTCAAAGCAGAATAGAAAAGTGCTGTATGAGAACTTGAACCTCATGAAGAGAGAAACCCAGATATTCTCTTTGAGAAAGCATGTCTTGTCTTGTCAAGCAATGCAAGCGAGGAAGCCACAGTCAACTTATGAAAACCATATACAAACTACTTCCAGCTCAGCTGTCTCTCACAGATAATAACCACAAAATGTACCACCCCTCTTTTTTTGACCTAGATAAAAACGTCAAGGTGAAGGAGAAGGTAGGAGAACCAATTATGACTTAGGGAAGTGTGGCAGAGAAATACACTGAGAATCCAAACAACCTCACACCAGTCTCCTAACAATGTGATGCCACAAGACTGCCAGATTTAAACGACAGCATGCAGGAGATGAGACTGTGAAATGCACGTCTTATTTCATGACATGTTTTTACCTTGCTGCTTTATGCATGTCATGGGAATATGGAAAAATTGGAAAAAGGGAAAAAAATATCCCCTCATTACAAAAAACCCCCAAAACTGTCTGTGGCAGTGCAAAGCTTTCTCTCAACATTAAAAAGCTACTGGCTAGATATGCTAATTAAAACCCCTTTGCGTACTTAAGTGCTCTTGGACAAGACCACAAACCTCATCTTTTTCACAATGAGGATTCATCTATTTTCAACAATTCAATGGATGAAACTCCAAAAATTGCAGTTTGGCTAAATTTTCAGTGGTCATATTGTGAAGTAGTTGGTCAAAACTATAAAAAAGTTTAAAGTTAAAACAGATCTTTTTTCCATAAATTCTGAGAACAGGCCTGTCTTCCAGTCATGATTCCATGATTAATTTTCTAAGGCCCTGTTTACACGAGAATGTTTTTAGGTGAAAACAGAAAAACTTTGTTGCATTTTGCCTGTTTGTTTACACAACAGCACCATTTTGAGTTTAAATGTTCCAGTCTCTGTCTCTACGTTATCAGGGAAGTTTTCCGTAATGGGAGGTACTGGCACGTGTGCTATGGTTGCAACTCTCACACTTTTTCTGTACATGCTTAAGTAGATTGACCACAAAAACCATGGTGGATTCTAGAGTACTCTTTGTGCTGCGCACACTTTTGAATTTAACAAACGTTCTCCAAAAAAAAAGTGTATGTTTGCTGCACCATCACCTGGATCAGGGGAGATGCGTTTCTTCCATGTGCCAGATCCTGAGCGGGCATATTTGACAAAAAGCATTACAAAACACACACCACCAACTTGTTGCCTGATATGGAAATTACAGTGCTTTCAATGTCTTTTGCAGTTCTGTGTGAACAGGGAAAAATCTTTTAAATGTTTCTGTCTGAAGTGCTTAAAAATTCATCTGATTTGAGCACAGAGAAGAACATGGATCACAGGGGATCACACATGGATCTGAGTATGAGCCAACATATGAGGAAGCTGCACTATCATTCATACAGCTACATGTTAATCCATGAGCCTCAAGTATCTGCTGGCAGTGAAGTCACTCTGCAGTCATGTGTTCTTCCTGGGAACTCTACATGAGCACATTTTGTGAAGTTACAAAGTTCTCAATAAAATAAAGAGTTGATAATGAAACTAAGGTTGTCACAGAGTGGTGTAATTTTTTTTTTCAGCATTGATTACTTGGTAAACCCCTTATTTCATGATTACTGTACAAATATGCAGAATGTTCTGTGTGGCCTCATTTTATGTGAATTTTGATGCACCTCTGAGACTCCGGGTTTCCCTCAGAGACCATTTTCAGCTCAGCGACAACACCAGACAATCTGTCACCTCCTTTAACAGCATGTTTAGTGAGCGAGGAACCCACCGTCAGCTTTTCCTCTGATTATAAATACCACCTAAAACCCACTTTCTGCTCAGCTCAACTGCGGCACCTTTGTGTCCGCTGGAAGGAAAAAGAGCAAAGAAGCTATAGCTTCTGGAATTGTCTTCATCTTTGCAGGCATCTTGCTGCTCATACCAGTCTGCTGGACCACCATCACCATCACCATCACTCGTGAATTCTGCTACGCTTGGGAAAGGATGGGAGCCTCACTCTACATCGGCTGGGCTTCTGCAGGGCTGCTGTTACTGGGAGGAAGCCTCAGTAGTAATAAGGAGGTTGCCCTTGCGCGTGCGCGTGCGTGTGCGCGTGCGTGATTAAAAAAGCCTTGCGCGTGCGCGTGCGTGATTAAAAAAGCCTTGCGCGTGCGTGTGAGGTGTGCGTTTTGTGCCTGCGTGGTTGCGCTGACATATGATAATGACGTACATGGTATCCGATCAAAAAACAATGGAGCTCATTGTCTCCTTACAAGGGGGAGGTTTTTCCCATCCGGACATCAAAGAGATTTTTCAAATTCACAAGACATTGGTTAATTAAAAATACAAAGGTAAATAATCTAATATTCAAAGCTCACCTGTGGGGCATGCTACATACAAGACAGTGGTTAATTAAAATACGGTTGTGAAATAATAGGCGTATATCCTAGTTTCAACAGTGTGTGTGATACTCGACATCATTTACATGCGGAATGTTGGTCCCAGCCCACAGATCAAAGGATCATGATGTGTGTCTCCACCTAGTGGGATGTGTCTTAAGTTATAGGGTGTGTATATATAAGATCGTATGTACCTCACTTCTTCAATTGACCTCCTGCATCAGTACATCTCCGGAGATTTTTTACATCGACAACGTGCTGCGTATACAGCTTTGGAGAGAATTTGCGGCAGTTAGCGATCAACCAACCACCCATCTAAAACAGCCATGACATCCTACAATCCACTTGCCGGACTGAAGCCGTCTGACCCTTTTGGAATCATGACCGACTTCGGAGGTACGTCATCAGATGCGCAGATTGATGGTCGCCCTCGCAAAAAGAAACATGATGAAGAGGGTGAATTTAAAACAGATTACCGTGGTGTGAACGGGTACGTGTATTCAGCTAAATATAGGGACGGTAAAGTGTTGCTGTGTGTGAATTGCGGGGATGAAGAGATTTGGGGGGTTGGTGGTTCACATCATATGTCTATTAAAAACTGGAGACTTTTTCGCAATGTGGTGGGGCCTGACCTGGACCAGACAGGCTTCCCCGACGTGCTGTATACATCCCAGTGGTATTCAGCATCAGGGCCTGAGTTGTACAGAGTGGAGGCTGATCGTTACAATCGTCCCACCGAGGAGTTTATTTTTTTGAGTGTTTGTGAAGACAGGGAGAAAGTTATTGCATCCAGAGGAGTCGAGAGCTGGAGCTTAAACCCATATCCTACCACAAAAGCTGAGCGCATGAGCTGGTTTAAGGACTTGTTTTTTATCCAGTGGGCAGATTGGAGAGCTGTGCAGCGAATGTTTAAGGAGGTCGATGCGTTTATCAAGAGAGACAGGCTCAACAAGAGTTATGAGAACGTTAGAAAACGCCTTGTTTTTGATGATTTCACCCTTACTCCGAAGACTGCTGAGCCTTCTGCCTTGTGTAGGCCGAAAATCATAAGAATGTCAGACTACTAGGAATAAATAAATAAATAAATAATGGTACGTTTTGTTAGTATTTTGTATATATATATATACATATATATATATATATATATATATTACATTACATTAATGATGGATACATAACTAATGATTTTTTTTTTCCAGACGTTAAAACATCATCATCATCTGTTACACCGCCGCTTCCACCACCACAGATGCTGACCATTCCTCCTCCTGATTCACCACCTCGGTCACCATCATCCCCGACACACCCGTGGGTAGTGGAGCTGTCAGACGAAGGTTTGAAAAATGTCAAAATCGCCACCATTCGTCTACTGACGTGTGCTATACGAAAGTATAGAGAGGAAGTGTGTTACGGATGCATTGTTAATCACCCTAGCCAAATGCAACATGAATGCATATGGGAAATCCCAGATTTCTATTTCGCTACACATTATGAGGAGATCATAAAGATATTGTGGACCCCGAGATTCATCCCTGCGATCAGACTCTTTCTCTGTGCCACCAGCAGCCTGTGGGAGTCACGCAACGAGCTAACAACGGCCGTAAATATCATTCTAACTGATTTGTTGCCTTCAGCAAACATTGAGCAGGCTATGAATGATGTATCCTTACCTCTGATGAGTGAAGATGGGGATGCATCTATTAAATACGCCCATCTAGGAATGATAGAACACTATTGGTCTGGAAGACACATGTTGTAACATAATCATTGCATATTTGTTCTTGTCATCCATGTGTTTGAAATAAAAACGTATGCTATTCCATACAGACTGTTCATTTCACCCTGTACTCATCATGGAAAACGCACTGCGCAAAATATATCATAACCATGCTCACCCTGCGGGGTTTGCTAGTGTGAATAAATTATACAATGGAGGGGTTGAGTTGCTCGATAAACCGCCAACATTCACTGAGGTGAAACAATATTTAATGACAGATGATACATATACTCTCCATAAACCTGCTAGGGTAAACTTTCGCAGAAACAGAGTATTGGTGAATGGCATAGACAAACAATTTCAGGCTGACTTGGTAGACATGCGCGAATATGCGTGTGAGAACGACAATGTGAATTATTTGCTAACCTGTATAGATGTATTTTCAAAGTATGCGTGGGTTAGGTGTGTTAAAACAAAGTCCGGACGCTCTGTAGCTGATGCTTTTGAGGATATTTTGGCTGAAGGACGCATCCCTCTTAAACTTCAAACAGACAAAGGAACCGAATTCTATAATGCACATTTTCAAAAAGTGTTAGCCAGATATAATATCACACACTTCTCAACACATACTGAAATCAAGGCAGGTGTCGTCGAACGTTTTAACAGAAGTCTGAAAACACGAATGTGGAAATACTTGACCTCTGCAAACTCTAGAAGATATATAAACGTCATACACGATTTTGTACAGGCATATAACGGCTCATATCATAGATCTATTAAAATGACACCAAAAGAAGTGAACGCAGACAATGAGGAATTAGTGTTTAAAACACTGTACAAATCGAAGCCTGATGAGGTGATTGGTTTTAAATTTAATGTGGGGGACAAGGTAAGAATTTCAAAACTGAGAGGTAAATTTAGAAAAGGCTATGAACAGACTTATACGGACGAGGTGTTTACCATAAAACAGCGACTGGGGAGAAGATCACCACACGTCTATATATTAAATGATCTTAGTGGGCAAGAGATCGAGGGAACATTTTATGAACAGGAAATACAACATGTTATTATCGATAAGAATAAAATCTTTAAAATTGAAAAAATACTAGCTAGAAAAAAAGTGGGTAGGAAGAAGATGGTTCTGGTGAAATGGCTAGGTTGGCCGTCTCATTTTAATTCCTGGATACCTGAAAAAAGCATATTAAATGTGAAATAAAAACACACAGCACAGACTACATTACACCACTCTTTTTAAGGTTGTGAAGACGAAAGATGGAGAAAAAGAATGGATTTTATGTTACGCTACCATCAAATGCGTCACACCACGTTTATCCAAATAATAAGATATGGAGTTTCAGAACTAAACTGGCTAAACCTATCATTCTGAATGAGCCGTATGAAGTTGGCATTATCGAATTTCAATACCCTAGAATCTGGAACACCTTTTCAAAATCTGATGCTATGGTACTCGTGTATGTTCCTAAAAGAAAATCAAATGTCTATGTACATCTACCCGTCGGATATTATGATTCAATAGCGCAAATAATAAAAGAGTTTTATTCTGAATACCTTAAGCTGACACAATCCACAGACTTCAGCATTTATCACAACCTGATTACAAATAGAATACATGCAGTAGCACAGGAAGGAGTTACTTTAACGTTTAAAGGTCGGCTAGCCGAAATACTGGGTTTTAATCCTGGAGAAGCTTTTACACTCTCTAAGACATCCAAATCCGCCCCTCATCCTGCTGACATTCACGGGGGAAGATATAATATTTTTATATACAGTGATATTGTAGATTACCAGCTGGTAGGCGACGCCCACGTACCCCTCCTCAGATGTATAAATGTAGCGAACGAAGACAGCTCCATACCCATTCTCACATTTGACAGACCGCATTACACATCGGTGTGCAAATCTGTTATAGACGATATTGAAATATCTTTGAAAGACGATCAGAATCAATTCATTCCCTTTATCTACGGCAAAGTAATTGTAAAATTACACTTCAGACCTGCGAGACATTATTTTTAAAAATAAAAAATGTTGCGCACACCATACATTCGCGACGAGACCAAATATCTCAACTACTATATCAATCAGGCTGGTGAGGATATGCCAGGGTTCATAGGAAGCAGTGTACAATACGGCAGCGGATTAGGAGGAATCTTTCGCACACTCTTCAGGTTTGCTGTCCCGTTGTTAAAAAGGGGATTTAATATTGCCAAGCCTCATCTGAAATCTGCAGCCACGGGGATCGTATCAGATGTGGTTTCAAACATCGCAAGACGTGTGGGGTCTGAAAAACAAGAGGGAAATGGATTATTGGTTTACACATCTAAACCGTCGAGAGCCCCACCCACTTCACATACACGTCACACCAAAGCAGCCAAGAAACGCAAAACACACTCCTCCTCATCCTACTCCTCCTCCAAAAAAAGAAGAAAAGCCGTCAAAACAAGAAGAACCACCACTTCAAATTTGGCTTTTAAAGGGAGAGGACCGGTGAAAGACATATTCTAAGATTAGATAATCATGTCTCTCATCCATACACAATCATCTGATTGCTTGAAGTCTGAGCTGGATATTTTTACAGTACCGTTTACACAGACGTCGATTGAAAAATGTACATTTATTGAAATTCCTCCCCTGTCGGCTGTGACAGACAGTGGGCCTCTTGAGTTTTTTATTTCATCAAGCGGTGAAGATTATCTGGATTTGAATGATTCTTATATATTTATAAGAGTCAAAATAACAAATGCTGACGGCACGCAGTTGGATAATGCAGCAGATGTAGGGTTTATAAATTACCCAGGATGCACGCTCTTCTCTCAGCTAGACATAACGTTGGGAGATCGTCTAATATCACAGTCGTCAAACACATACCCGTATAGAGGGATAATTGAGTGTTTAATTAATTATAGCAAGGATACGTTGGACACGCAGTTTAGTACAGGGCATAGAAGGTGATAATCAAGGTCTGGTCGCCAGAGGGAGACACACTGGAAACAGCAGAATTGTGGAATTAATAGCACCAATTCACGCGGATATGTTTTTTCAAGATAAACTCTTGTTGAACGGTGTTGATCTGTCTCTAAAGTTTACCAGATCTAAAGATGAATTTTGTCTCATGACGGGTCAGAATGCTCAGTACAAAGTTAAGATTATCTCAGCAAGTTTGTTTGTCAAAAAAGTAGCAGTTTCCCCAACGATCAGGCTGGCACACAGCAAAGCGCTGCTGCATGCAAACGCTAAATACCCTATAGACAGGGTTACATTAAAAACATTCTCCATTCCGGCAGGAACACGTCTCAACACACAGGACAATTTATTCCTAGGAGCCATACCACAGTTTATTATTGTTGGATTTGTTGATAATGAGGCATACACAGGCAGCTATGCACGGAACCCCTTTAATTTTGAAAACTGTGGTATAGAGTTTATGTGTCTGTATGCTGAAGGACATTCATACCCAGCCAAACCATTTCAGCCTCACTTTCAGAGAGGTCAGTACCTCAGAGAGTATTACCAATTAATTCAAACCACAGGCCGACATCTAAAGGACAGACCTCTGGCTATATCAAGAGAGGATTTTGGATCCGGATACACACTGTTTTGTTTCAACTTGGAAGCTGACGAAGGTCATTCTGGGAATGTGTCCCTGATTAAAACAGGCAATGTGCGCCTGGAAACCAGATTCAGAAATCCTCTGCCGCGTACTATGAACCTTATTTGTTATGCTGTTTTCGACTCAATAATTGAAATATCAAACATGAGACAAGTACTTTTGGACTACTACTAAAGTAGACATGAATACTGTGGAATTAACCTCAGTCGTTAAAAGAATAATTATTAATGGGACCTATTTTCTAGGAGTATTTGCATGCGACCAGTTACCTAAAAAGACAATATCGACATTTCCCTGCATGGGTATTGTAAACACAGATCCGTCATCCTTACCCGGACATCACTGGCTGGCTTTTTATATCACAAGCGATAGAAGAGGTTTATTTTTTGACAGTTTTGGTAACTCACCAGACAAATTCCCCCACGAGATAATAGACTTTCTAATGAAAAACTGTGATAATATTATGTATTCTGGAAGACAAGTTCAGAGCTTCTTTACCACAACTTGTGGCCATCATTGTGTGTTTTTCTTGTATCACATGCAAAAAGGTGTATCCTATAATCAGTTGATTAATATATATACTTCTAACCTTGTCTGTAATGATGCTATGGTATGTCGCTTTGTTAACAAAATACAACCAGTTTCTAAGTGTTTAGGATATAGCTTTGATTGTGTACAACGTTAATGTTATGTAAAACGAGACAATAAAAGACGATGAAAACCACATACTGATTCGTTTCATTTATTTTCAGAAAAAATATAAAAAACAGCTTTATCAAGCAGAATATACAGACAAGTAGAATATTAAAAACTAACAATAAAAGAGAAAAATATAAAAACAGGTTTATCATGCATTATATACAGACATGTAGAATATTAATTAAAATACATTAACAGTAAAAGAGAAAAAAATCAAATAAAAGAGAAAAAAAATCAAATTAATGAGAAAAAATCAAAATCCTTCCCAGTTACCAACAGGCCTTCTCATCTTTTTAACTGTACTGATGGGTGCCTGATCACTCTGCGTCCGTTTTCTACCAATCTGCGGCTCATATTTAAACAAGCCAATACTCCTGCGCACGTGTGTGTTAGGAAAGACAGAAGACGGTACGTTTAACCCAGCGAGTGTTTTTAAAAATACAATCCATCCGGCTGGTCTTGAATCATCAGAAACATTATGTGCAGCTGTGACACTTTTAATTAAGTCATAAAGATGTGATCCTCTGACAGTTTGATTATCAAGAATAATTTCCCCACGGTCGTTCCATGATACATCTGGCGTACGCCTCAGAGCAGATAGGATAAGCTCTGCTTTTCTCCTGCTCTTTTTGGGCATGTATGTCAAAACATCATTAGTAACCACATCATCACTCATCTGCTGATGTTGTTCCTGCTGCTGATACATGTGTAAAGCTGATTCGTCAGGGAAAGACAGTGTCAAAACATTCTTATCATTCTGGCCTTGTTTCACAAGTGATAAATATCTTTGAAGAACAACAGAATACTTTTTAGCTTTTTCATATTCATTCATATCAGGTATTTGCAACACTTCAGACATAGCTTTGTCCAACTCATTTTGCACAGTTTGTCTTATGGAAGAAGTATTTTGATGTTGCTGCTGCTGCTGCTGCTGTTGCTTTAAAAACTCCATCTGGTGCTGGGGAACCAGATACATTTTCTGAGTGTGTTCCATATCATCTATTAGCTATGAGACTGGTAATGAATGGTATTGCAGCCCCTAATAAAGGGAGGAGAAACCCTCCAGATTGGTTGATGCTTCTTTTCTTACTATTTATTTCGACTTTCTTGTCAGCAATTAGTCTGATTATAGTCTTTTTCTTTTTTAGTTGTTTGTACTGATGATCACTGAGAGGTATGTTACCTTTCATTACATTAAGAGCTATTTCACACAAAGCGTTGATAAAATCTAAGCTAGCATTCTTAATAATTACACGCTGTACATCCGGAGGGGATTTGTGCAACAATTCCAACAGAGATAAATTTCTACGTATGCGACTCGACATTTTTTACTTCTTTAACCTCTTTTTAGGAATATAAACTGCTGTGCGGTCAGGTAGCAAACCACTTCTGAGTCTTAAATGGTCAGGGGTCTTGCCTTTGTAATCGATGAGCATGAACCCGAAAGGCGTGGTTGTGGCGTCGTTAAAAGCTTCTAAAAAATATTTGATGTTACCTGGAAACATTTGTCTACCTAAAACTGCGATCTGACATTTATCCCTAGGATTGTTGAACAAAATTAAATAATTTGTGTTCAGAGAAATAGTTCTGCTGGATTTTCCCTGAATAAACAAGTTCTGAACTAGATAGATACAGCTCAAATTCCTGTGATGGACATACTTGGTGAACACGTTTTGTACTTCCAAGTTATTGGCAGCATCATTCATTAAATCGTCTATAATAAGTAAATTGTTCTTGTCAGGAGGTAGCAGGGTGTCGTCACACAATGAATCAGGGAGACCATTCACAAAATTAATACTCCTGATCTGAAGAAGTTGATCATATATGGGTTGCCAGCATGAGTAGATGTAAACAATATTATCAATATCATGTGATATGATTGCTGACGCGTTTTCAATAATGGTCTTGACCGTATATGTTTTACCACAACAGCTAGGCCCGCTAATTACCATGCTAAATGGATGTTGTAAGCGGGTATCAAAGCATAAATCAGGTTTAATATCCATACGGTAATGTGGTGTAGTTGCTAAGAACTCGCCGCTTATTGTACACCACACCCACCTTTTTAACAGTGACATCATTCTTCAGATGGAAGCACTTTTTGTCTCTTTTGATGGTGTCAGAGACAGCCGTCACGTGTGCGCCTGTGTTCTGGTTTGCCACAAATGAACTGACTAAGCCTTTCAACGCATCATGCGTGACGATTTTAGAGTTTACGGCGTTCAGTGTTACACCTTTGCACTTTACCATGGTTTTGCCTTGATTCGTGCGATAGCCGTAACACTTTGGGCCCCCAGAAACAAACTCGACGATGTATTCGTCATCACCGTGCTTGCCGGTGGCGAGTTCACTTGTGAGATCGCCGAGAAATGGCCCCAGCGGGGGATTCCATTCGCCCTCTCTTGATGTGAAAATGACAGAATCAGTGTCACAGTAGAGCACCCTATGCTGCAGACTGTCTAATAAGTCGTACAGCATAAGCCTGGCGTGTGCCGTTGTCATGGCCCCAACAAACACATTCACATCTCTCACTCGAGCTGTTCTAGCGTCAGCATGCGTCCACTGCACCATGGCTACATACTCAGAGATGAAGCAAAACTGGCGCACATCATATTGATCACTGAACATGAGCTGTGTGAAACGAGATGGATCTGTGATTATTTCACACGTTGGCATGTTTGCTCTCATGCTGAACCGCCCCCACAGTGAGTTCAAGAGAAGCTTGTTGCAGCTTCTGACCGCCTGGTTCACACGAATCTTTGAAGGGTCTAACATGATGCCTTCGTGCTCATAATACTGTTGAATGTAAGCCGCCTGCTCATCAGGAGTTTTGACATTCTCAGGGTATCCAGATGCTTCCTGCTTACATTTCAGGAAAGTTTTAACGTAATCTTTAAAAAGTGAAGCAGACCTGTTAGGGAAATGCCAGACTTCGCAGATGGAGGTGATTTTATAACCCTTTTCAATAGCTTTTTCGAGCTCAAATGACACCCAAACACCATCCAACTGCCGTTCAGCGTCAGAGTGCCCACACACTGTCTCCTGATTCTCCTCTACAGCGCACGCTGCACACAGAGGGAACATGAGCTTGTTGTGGCACCTGAATGGGAGGACGGGATGGTAGAGACCTCTAGGGGGTAATACAGAGCATTTCACAAACCCAAAATATTTATCAACCGTGTCAAAATCTTTGTAGATGATGACAGGATGGCCTAGGGGATACGGTTTTTTAGACTGCACAGTTGGGTAGAGGCTTGTAAAGTCGTAATAATGAATTTTTTCACCATTACCGACTTTGTGATACAGCTTCATCGCATTAGTACGCCCACCAAACAATGCTTCCCTAGGATTCAGTCTCTCAGGCATTCTATAGCTGTTCATGAACGCCATCACAGATGGATCTGTCTGTTTCAACTTCACCCATTCACACTCCCACATCACCACCACGTTTAAGCCATGCTGTTGCCTCAAAGCTTCAACCTTCTGACAGAAAGTGTGGTACTGTTTGCCATACGACACTTTACACACAGGATTAATCTCACTCTCCGCATAACATTTGGGGCATCCGTGAAACACACAACCTGCAAATTCAAAGCATGTGTTTGTGTCTGTGTGAAATCCGTCCACATAATACGGACCGACAGCCTGCTCTCCTCCCCGAAGGGCATGCTTGATCACAACATTGTGTCTGCGGGCCAAATACTCCAACCACTCAATAGAGACGTTAGAGAACGTCTTATGTTGGTAAATGTAAGCGGTGTCGTGGGTGAGAGCTAGTGTGTTTTTTTGGAGAAAGTTTGTTTTATACACACCCATTGCGTACGAGGCTATGGTCACATGTCTGAACGGATCGAGCCCCGCACACTCCTGCAGAGTCTCACGGTAAATCAGACATGCCTTTCGCAGGACTTCCACATCGTTAACACAGTATTTGCGTATTTCATGCTGGAAGTCGAAGTGAGTTGTGTGGATGGGCTGATACCACTCCATGAATTTAGCTTTAGCAGCATCGGTCATGTTGTCATACCCGTAAAAGGATGGATCAGGATATGGGCCAATATAAAACTCGTTGGCCTTTGTATTAAATTTGTGAGGGAAATACCCCTTTTCCAAATCCTCGAACCCTAGTGCTGCGGGTGTCTTGGCAAGGCTCATGGGGAGGAAGCTGAATGAATCAATCCAGCGTTGATCATAACTGTCATCATGCATCATTATTACCCTACTACCTCTCATTGTGACGGAAGGAACAATTCTCTGTCTGACAAAGTGTTCTAAAATTAAGTAACTGTCAAAACCAGAAGCGTTATGTGCTATAAACGTGTATCCCTGATATTTTTTACGTCTGTAATGATTGATGAATGCGCGCACACACTTCGACGTGTTGTAGCAGAACTTGTTTCCCTGAAAATCCATGGCACAGACGAAGTTTGCTTCATGTTTACCATTTTCAAACCTGGTCTCGAAGTCATAAAATATGTATTTATCATTAGGCTTTTGTTTGTCGACAGGTTGAATGAAACACATGTGTTGTGTGTCATCCTGAGTTTTCGCTTCTTAACAGTGTGGACACTTCGCAGGCGTACAGACGTGGCGTGATTTCTTACTGTGTGTATACACGCTACAGCATTTGTCGCAGTATTTCATGTAGCCGCATGGTATCTTATTATGTTTCGGATCAGGTGTTTTGTGATATTGATAACAAGTGGAGGACTTGCAAATGCGATTACAGTCTTCACATTTGATGGTCAGTTCGGATTGTTGATGTTGTTGCTGTTGTTTACATAATACTGTATAACAAACATTGCATGTCTCTGAACATTTATGCCTGAGCGGCGCTTCGTATGTTTTGTAGCAAAGGTTACAGAAATACGAACAACCGAAAAATCCTGTGAGGTTTTCGATCAAATAGTAATGGTTATCATGGAGATACAGGTAAATTGTCGGGTTTTGGCTTTGTGTCTGTGTGGAAAGGCTGCACGCGTTTACGCCCTGCAGAAGCGTGGTGGAAGACCACAATTTTGATGTTTAAGATCGATTCAAATTTACAGACATCTGACAACATTACCTGCTGAGTTATGTCTAGACCTGCATTTATGTGTGTCTGTTTAGCTATGTCGTCTTTTTCTGACTCGGTTTTTTCTGGTTGGATTTTGTGTGTGAGACACCTGCTGAAACACAGGTTGTCGTCATTGTCTGGGTTGTATAGATGCTGTCCTTTTTTAGCCAGAATTTCATCGTAAAACACATTCTTTAGTTTTAAACGTTTACCACGACCACCGCCTCTGTTCAGCGCAACACTCACAATGAACTCAAGCTCATCATCGCCTAGTGTGTCAGCGTTACTTTGCATAACAGAGGCTATCTCATCGAGAAAAACATCTGCGTTATAATCGTTATCTGAATTTAACACAGCTTGCACATCACTAGATAAGCTGGGCCCTCTTAAAACAACATTCAAAGCACTAGATGGGGGAGCCCCGTCCACCGCACGATCGATAACATCACCTAGACATTCTCGCAGTATTGCAGGTGCTTGGCTAGGATTATCTAATCTTATGTTTCTGAAATCTATGGGCTGTCTGAATTCACGCCCATTAAAAACAGGTATGTCTCTAGCCATACCGCCACTTTGCAAAATACAGTTCACATCAGAAGGGTTGGATTCCACACATGCTGTGGTGACATCACTCCGCACACTGCTAGCATCTATACATGATCTATGACTGGTGGACGACGGCATCACGAGATGATCACTATCACCAGCGTGTATGTGTGCATTATCAGTACAACCAACATTAGACATGCTATCGCTCATCTGAGACGGCGATTGAAACAACCAATCGTCATCGAAAAAATCAATCATGTCAGGGGCTACTAGTATGCCATCCACATCCACATCACAGCTAATAGATGAGATGTTTGACGCGCACAGAGCATTGGACTCGCTAGCAGCAACAGCAACAGATAAACCATATGCGTCAGCAGGATCACAAGACGTGTGTGGACGGTCGCAGTGTACGCCCCCACCGCTAGGGATTGTGACAATTGCAGTAGCAGGGCTACTACCATCATCACGTCCGCTAACATTAGCTATACTACCATTACCAGAAGCAACACAGACATTAGCATCAGCTACGATACCATTAGCATCAACAGCAGTAACACACAGCAGACCCGCATCACACTGGGTTGTGACGGTAGCATTAGCCCTGATGGTAGGACAGACATATTCATGAACATTACCAACAACTACACTGTCTGTAGGATTGATAGCTGCATGGGTATGTGAAGAATGAATATTGCTGACTGTGTTAACAGTTACAGCTTGTGTATTGCATGGTTCTGCCACTGGATCAGCATTGTATGATGAAGAGACTAAGTTCATCACACACCTTTTTAAACCATCACATGTTTTAAGCATGTGATTACTCACTATATTTAAAATGTGGAGTTGTGTACGAAGTTTGTTATTATTGATATTCAAACTGGCAGAGGATTTAAGTTTTTTATTCGGGGGTTCCATAATTATTAATCTGGGATCAAGGACCGAATGAAGCTTCTGCTCCTAGCGGTAATCTTATACTTATGCTCTCTAAAATAGTTTTAAAAATATCTACAATGGCTATTTGTGTGTTTAAAACATCCACTACAAATTGTCTTATTTCTTTTAACTCAGTAAGGTTTGTTTCTCTGGTACAATGCCTGTTTTTGATAGAGTTTAAATCAGATGTTAACTGGTCGGGATTACAAATATTATTATGGCGGGCGACTTCAGGAGCCGTGGTTGCAGCTACCCAAGCGTTGTAACCTTCAATCAGATCCTCATCAGTGATGTCGTGTATATTATTTTCGGGACCGGTCACTCTCGTACACTGACGAAATGTAGTAGCGCTAAAAGAGGGAGTGTTGTCACCTGGTTCAGATGAGTTGATTTCTTGTTCTGGTTCAGACGAGACGGTTTGTTGGCCTGCTGGAATCTGGTCGTCCTCCTCCTCCTCCTCCTCTTCGCTGAAATCTCCTCCGTTGTTCAGTCTATGTATGTATGCGTTCAAAAGAGCGAGGCCATCCTTTTTTGCATAAGCTTGATGTGAAGATGGTCCTGCGATCGAGGGCTCTCTCGTAGACGCTGTAATGTCCTCACATAAAGTACCATGCGCCGAGCGATAGATTTCACTGGTGGGGCCGTGACGTCGTCCTGTTCCACCGCTATGAAATGATCTGCTGTGGTATGAATGACTGAATGAATATCACAATAAAATCAAATATAAATCCAAAAACAAACTGCATTTACTCACCCACGATTTTCAGAATCCCTTCTTGAGGATTCAGCTAATGCTATGGGAAAAAAAAACATGGGTTGAGAAAGTGTGTCGGCCTTAATTCCAACACAACTTATTAAAGAAAAAAGCCTTACGGTTTGCAACGATCCTTAACTCCCCCAAAGGCCTTCGTATTATCTGGCCACGAACCTTCTTATAAGGATGAATGAAATAATCTGGTATACAAAGAAACATTAGATAGAAAGATTTTTTATTTTTAAGAAAAAAAAGTGGTTATATATATATATATATATATATCACTGAAATCACTCACCTCTTACATCACGCGCACTTCTCCTGAAGTCGTTAGTCTGACCACTGTTGTCTAAAATCAAACTGTGTATTTTTAAAAAAGAAATGAGACTCCGTACAAAATACAGTTTGTTTTTTTTTCACATAATTTTGTGTAAAAAAGAACATGCTCACCTGAATCCATTTAAAAGGCCGAGTGTAGCGGTAGTCCGGAGCGTGTTTTAAAAAAGAAAAACTTTGGGATAAAGGAAAAAAAAGCAATCCTCTTGACACCAGGAGAGTTTGAGACGACCTTTCTCTCCTATCCCCTGTTTTATAACCCGCAATCCTTTTGTGTGAGTGATCGATCCACTGTTTTTTGAAACCGCGCCCCCACCATTCGTTATTTCACGAAACCCATTGTCTACCGCAGATGAATGGAATACTCCGACACGTGTGATTTGTCGCTGGATTGAAACTATGTAAATAAAAACAGGTTTCAGTCATAGTCTGGTAACACCCATAACCCATTGATCTGTGGGTTGGGACCAGCATTCCGCATGTAAATGATGTCGAGTATCACACACACTGTTGAAACTAGGATATACGCCTATTATTTCACAACCGTATTTTAATTAACCACTGTCTTGTATGTAGCATGCCCCACAGGTGAGCTTTGAATATTAGATTATTTACCTTTGTATTTTTAATTAACCAATGTCTTGTGAATTTGAAAAATCTCTTTGATGTCCGGATGGGAAAAACCTCCCCCTTGTAAGGAGACAATGAGCTCCATTGTTTTTTGATCGGATACCATGTACGTCATTATCATATGTCAGCGCAACCACGCAGGCGCAAAACGCACACCTCACACGCACGCGCAAGGCTTTTTTAATCACGCACGCGCAAGGGCAACCTCCCTATTACTACTACTAGCCTCCTCTGCTGCTCCTGTCCCCACAGGAATGAGATTGACTTTAAGGTTGAGTACTCCAAATCCAGCTCTGTGTAACACCTTATTTATCTATGAATTAAGTAAGGCCTACATTTAAATGATATCCCATCCGTTGAGAACAAGAAAAATGTTTTATAAAAGTTTCACTTCCTGTTTTTTTTTTTCTTTGAATAAGTAGAATAATAAAGCAGGAAATGTGATTAAAAAATAAAGAAATCTTTGCAGTATGAATGTATAAACAATTTTTTCTTCAGTATTTTTTTTATATTGTTAATTATAGAAACAGAGGTTTTTCTAGGATCTGTGTAAATTCAAGGCTTCCTTAAATAATAACGGCGGTGGCGTGGTGGTTAGCACTGCTGCCTCACAGTAAGAATAACATCTAGAAGCTCTGGGTTTGATTCCACCTTGGCCCAGGTCTCTCTCCCTCTCTCTGTGTGGAGTTTGCATGTTCTCCCCGTGTCTGCGTGACATGCACTTACTGGGGTTAGGTTCATTGGCAACTCTAAATTGCCCATAGGTGTGAGTGTGGATGTTGTCTGTCTCTCTATGTTTGCCCTGCGACAGGCTGGCGACCTGTACAGGGTGTACCCTGCCTCTCGCACTATGTCAGCTGGGATAGGCTCCTTGTTTTCACTTGATGGTGTGTTGTTATTTTTAGCTCTGGAGAAAATTAAAAGAAAAAAATATGTTTAAAAAAATAAACTTTCACAATTTGAGAATAGATCTTGAAAACAGATTTTTTTTTAGGATCAATTTACCATATATGGCAGTCCTTTCTATTTCCTTTTGAAGTGAATTTACTTTTGCATCCATATTACCCCATTGAGTAGTAAAAGCAATCCTAACAACAATTAAGGCAACTTAATAGCATAATAAGAGCCGTTCCAGTTCACCAAAAACTAAGGAAAGGAGCTTCAGCACTTTCTTTAGCACAGGATACACTGGGAGCATCCTTTATGAAAGGAGAGAAGAAAGGACTGTCCCATCAGTCATTCTGACTGACCTTTGGCAGGACCACCTCCTTGCCATGTAAAATGATTTGAAAGAAGCCCAGAGGATGAAGAAAGCACTGAGGTTAACTTCACTGAGGTGAAAGTTAGTGGCACATCAAGCACTTCCTCTTACGGACTGATGTCACTGATGCGAGGTCATAGCCTCGGGGAGCTGACTGCAAATATTCCAGCCCCTTTAGTTTAGAACAGACAAAAACGACCTCTGTCCAGGAGTGTCAAGGTATAGGTGCATGCAGTACTAAGAGGACAGAGATGTAGCCTTTAGCCATGAAAGGCCTTAAAAGGAATCAATACTATCTTATTGTTAAATCATTTCTAGCTGCCACATGGCAGCTGTATCCCAGTTCAGCCTCAGCTTCTGATGATGCAGCATCTGAAAGTGTTGTTTGGTATCAGATCAATACAATTCAATTCAAACACATTTTATTGACTTGACAGTTTTTAAAATCAGTATTGGAAAATCATCAAAAACAAAACCAGTTTAGTGACATGTCACAAAAACAGAAAAAAGAACACGATTATAACACACAGAATAATACATATGATTAATTCAATTGTGTTTGTTCCAATTTAATGAAATATTAATATAAATAAATTACACACAATATATTGTCAAGAGCATTCTGCCTTCACACACATGAAATTGAGTGAATTCCCATTGTTAATCCATAATGTTTAATATGAAGCTGGCCCACCCTTTGCAGCTACAACAGCTTCAACTCTTCTGGGACAGGTGTCAGTGATCCAGCTCAACAACAACAGCTGTTTATAAGCTAACATGCCAGCTGATGCTAGGCGTGAGTTTCTGAAAAATCACACTTTCCCTCTGATGAACAGCATGATTATATTCTCAAATTTAATGAGTTTATTAGCTAAGTGTCCAATTCCAACACTTCAAAAAAGTTTCACTAGCTACTGAAGGACATGAGTTTTTATGAAGCTTCCAGTACATTCATGGTAGATGTTTGCCCTTCCCATCACACATTTATTTGCCTGAGGAACTTTGTCTTAGACTGGAAAATGAACTGATTAAAAATATACAAGTACATATTGTTTGGTTTCAGCCAAGAACTGTTGGTTCTGGGTATGTCTCTAACTAACAGATCATCCCTAACAGACGCAAGCACTCTGTCTCTGCAAACGGTCAGCCACTGATGGAGACTACACAAACGATAAAGGGAGACTCCGAGGTCATCTCAGGAGCAGCTGCTGAAGTTCTCTGTTTTCCACATTTTGTTTTGTATAATGATGTAACCAAGATTAATAAGCTTTGACTATATGAAACTGAGTTCTTCATGTCATGTTCAGTAACACACTGGGCATGCCATGTGGTTCTGACCCAGATTAATCTGTAAATTGTATAAAATGGTGAATTAAATTTAATAACTGGACTCCTTATTCCGTTGTTTTGTCTCAGTCCTGTTCGATAAACGAACACACAGAAACGTAAAAGGCTTAAGCAGCAGCTCATATTTTTTAAAATTTCTTCAGATGGTGAAGCCATTAGATACTTTGATCCCATTATTGTGTTTAACAGCAGAAAGAAAAAATACAACACACAGTTATTAAACATCAAGTGAGAGTGCCACGATGAACGAAACGATAACGTACAGAAACAAACATAGATAACATATAAAACCATAGGCAAGGAAGAGTTATATTAAGGCTGACATTGTACAAGAGAGTACAGCAAATTGCATTAATAAATAATATGTTTAGACTATAAATCAGAATATGTACACAAAGAATCCAGAAGACAGCAGCAAGAGGATATAATACAAAAGTTTGTGTGTGGGATCTAACGTCCTGACAGGTGTGTTCACCTGTCACAGAAAGAAGAGTTCTTACACAGTTTTACGGAGAACGGTAGGAATGATTTCCTGAAGCGTTCTGTATGGCAGCAAGGTTAAATCAGTCTGAAGGGGAAGGGACACTGCTGCATCATTAGTGTGGGGTGGAGTGGTGAGATGGATTGTCCATAATAGAGAGCAGTTGTTCAGTGACCTCCTGTCCCTCACTGACTCAAACAACAACAAATTCTGACCTCTGATGGTTCCAGGCTTGTGAATCAGTTTGTTGATCCTGCTGGCATCCCTGGCACTGATGCTGCTCCCCCAGCAGACAGCAACAAAGTAGATTATCACAGACTTGTAGAAGATCTCCAACATCTTTCTGCATACATTAAAGGATCTGAGCGTCCTTAGAAAGTATTCTCATCACCTTCCTATACACAGCATCACTGTTGGTCCTCCAGTCCAGTCATTCAGGTGAACGCCCAGGTACCTGTAGCTGTCCACCATTTCCACGTCCTCCCCAGGATGTTAATGGGCTGAGTCGCAGTTTTATTCCTCCGGAAGTCACCACCCTCTCTTTTGTCTTGCTGAAATTGAGAAGGAGGTGATTTCTGCTAGACCACTCCATAAAACTCCTCACCAGCTCGATTTACTCGACTCCTGCCCCGCTTAATACACCCTATCATTGCAGTTCATCAAGAATTGTGCAGGTGTCAAGTTTCACTGTTGTACTGGAAATCTGAGGTGTACAAGGTAAGGAATGAGATAGAATGTCCCCTGTGGTGCCCCGTATTTGCCAAACCAAAATCAGACAGGTCCTACCTCCCCCCCACCCCCCCAAGCCGTACAAACTGAATGGCCTTCTAGATAGATAGCAGCATCTCTCATGAGACAGCAGAAGTGGTTGACCCACTACATCCTGAATGCAAGCAGTTGTTATGGTTGTGATGGTCTAAAAGGCACTAGAAATGAAACAAAAAAACATGTATTCTCACATATTGCCACTAGCCACTATCCAGGTGAGAGTGCGCCACTTCTGAAACAGTAAACTTAACTGGCAGTCATCCACCCAATCACGAGGCTGGTAAAGTAAACAGTAACCTGAAGAGGGTTCGGCGAGAGCACATTACTGTACCTTGGCAAAGTCTTAGCCAGGCCAGGATCCGGTTCTCTCCTAGTCATCTTCATGACAATGCATTGTCAAGGCATACTGGCCTGAAAGTTCACTTAAGGGCCCGAAGGGAGTGACTTTCATTTGGTATTCGCATCTAAAAACGATGTCTACTTATAGCCATCAGTACCTTTCCTGCAGCACACTCAGGTTTGAAGAGGATACTGAGGACTGATGGCTCTCGGGCCTGTAGCTTTGCAGTGAACAGCAAACAATCGAGGGTTGATGTTTGTAGAGGAGCAGAGCTTTTTAGCATTACCGCTGCTGATACAGCAAATCTGGCACTGGCTTGACGGGAAGTTTCCCACTCTTTTACTTGCAGGATCTTAATCAGATAACAGGTCAGTAAAGGCACCAAAGGTGTTCCATACAGGAAACGGGTTGGAGAGACCAATCATTCTTGATTCCCGCCTCTGGAGGAAAAGCGTGGACTCTTGTACACACACACACACACACACCCACACACACCACCACCACACCACACCACACACACAACACACACACACACCACACAGAGGAGAGAGGTTAGAGTTTCTCCAGGGAAACCTCTTGACCGTTCCCTCTTTGCCATGGTTCCATCTTAAAAAAAAAAAAAAAAAATAGACGATTTTAAAATGAGGTTTCCTCCTGTTAGAAAAGTTTTCATGTACGATGTGTATGTATCATTACATGAGAGAAAAAGTCACTGAACTATTAAAGTTTCCATATGAGGGAAAAATTATTAGAAGGAGTAACAGGATGTAGAGGACTGTGGCTGATGATTGCCACCCAGATTGCACAGGTAGCTGGGAACCCTTTACATTTCAGGAAAAAGCGTTTGATTCAAGATAAAATTAAACACAGCATCGACAGTCTAGGGCTGAAATTCTACCTGAGACAGATCCCATATAAACATCTTCTCTACTTTCCCACACATCTCTCTGCCACTATACAAGTTTCTTTGGTTGTTTTTTGAGCATGTTTCCTGAAGACAGATCCCTGCTATCTTGACTCCTTTCTCTCTTTTCTATCTTTACTTCTGTACATCCATCCAGCCTATTATGTCAATTTATTGGTTCCCGTAAGGTGATTTGAATTTGAATGTGTGTGGTAGACCACATGCACAGGATCATGGGAGTGCTAATTGCATTGTAAGCCAGCTGTACATTGCCGCCCGCACCTTAACACGTGGCAGTTAGTGTAGAGCAATTCCACCATCTGACTGCTGGCTGCTAATCACAGTATACAACACACAATGTACGGGCCAGCCTAGAGAAACACATGCCGAACATGTAGAATAATATTAAACTCTTTCTGAATAAAATCAATTTCCATTTAATTCCCTTATAAATAGTTTTTCCATTTAAGCTGCATTTCATGCTGTTGGTTTGATGCGCTCTGTTTTTCTTATCTTATCTGGACTGCAATATGAATTTTGAATATTTGAACAGATCTTTTTTGGCTTGGTATTTGTTTACCCCTTTTTCTTATTTTGCATCTGCATGTTTTTAGAACATGTCCCTCCTATTCAGGGTGCCCCTACTGTATGGTGGAAGCTTGGCTATTTGTGTAAAAACATCCGGCTAAGAGAAAGAGCCAGTGGGTTTCAGGACTGTTCAGGCCCTGATGAAGGCTTTGTGGTTGCTGAACCAGTGTTTTTTAGGTAAACTTTACTGTGCCATGGCGGAGAAGGCATTGTCTAATTCTTATTTTGAAAAGGACAGCTTCCGTGGTGCTTGTTTCATATTTCAACCTCAGTGATTACTGAAACATATAGTTGAAGTAATTTTGTTGCCTCCTGATGTGACAGTTGATAAAGAGGGCCCGTTTAGAAAGAGATATAAAACTAGTGAGTTTCTAGTTATGTGTTTTAAAGAGAATAACTAATAAAGTGCTTTCAATGGTGTAATTTCATTGTCTTAAGGTTTAATGTAATTAAAGCTGTTGAATCACAAGGTGGTCTGATTGTTCTTATGCATCCTTCAAGATTGTACTGCATGGAAATGGAAACTGCATTTACTGTGATGCATTTTGATTAATCTGGTTTTAGTACTTAAGATAAATAACATGTAATTCTACGAAAAGATTTTGATTGCTATTGTATTGTGTCACCTGATTTTATGCAATTCAAGCCAATCTATTATCTCTTTGAAAGATTTAAGACACTTGTTCTTTATTAATCTAATTTAATTAACTTTCGTAATAGTAAATAATAAACTGATGGATTATGCCTATGAAAAGAAAAGAAAAAAAGGCCTTTATTACACCGGAGGGTGATCGGGCCATGATTGAAGATTAGTGGATGAGGACGAAGATTGCTGGAACACAGAAGGAGTGGAATTTAATGTTCAGAAGTTATTGTTTACCATAGTGCTCGCAGTGTTCCTAGAACCTGAAAACGTACAACATCAGAATTTTAAACATGACCAAGATTACCTCTACAATTGAACTTTCAATGTGTGAGCACAAACTTCTTGAGCAGCAGGACGCCAACATTTTCCAAAAACACAACTCTTACAAGATACCGAAGAAGTAAATTTTCATTAACATCTTTGTGAGTACTTACATGGATGGTTTAAGTCCATTTAGATATACAGTGGGGGACACTTCTAAAGATAACACGGACTTTGTTTAAAGCCACAATTTGTGTTTGATGCATTAACATATGATCCCAAAATCTTGTGGCTAGCTGTTTAGCTTGTCCTTCAACCTGAACACAAGTGTAGAAAGATACGTTCAGTTGAAGTTCACTGAGATTGCTGTTGTGATCGAGCACTGCTGCTGAATGAAGTTACATGCTTATTTTAACACAATTTATTAAAAAAAATAATACAAGAATGAATTTTAAAAATGGAACATAAAAACCGTGTCAAGAAGTCGGTATCAGGGGAAAAGGAAAATATACGGTTAAAGCAGCAGCTTACGTTCACACAGTACATGTTGGTACAAGAATCCACTTTTGGGATGATTCATCTCCAAAATGCTATCATATCTCATATTAGGTTTCGTCACAGGGAAATCCCTTATAAATAACTTTTATCTCCCAGAGTAAGGATAAGAACAGCTGTTAAATTTAAATGTACAATTATTTCCCTCTGCGGATATGTTCGTTATCAAACCACAGATTCTAATATTAATTAGCTGAAACGCTGAACTAACACTTAAAATCCAAAACAGATTATAAGTACTCACATATTCAAAAAAAAACTGAAAACAACATCCATATATTGTGTTTGTAATTATGTATAAACTTTGGTACCTGCATGTGTAACCAGTGCATTATATTTGACCTATGATCCTGTTCCATAACAAACGTAACACAGTAGGAAGAACTCGTGATGGGTTTCAGTTTAGTTCTTTTAGTTTATGAATACAACATCTTTTAAGGGATTTGACTTCTTTATTAAATACTTTTAAAGTTTAGTAAATCCTTCTCTAAAAACTAACTGATTGTATGGTACGTTACACCTCGTTCATACATTAATACTAGTCTGCCGTTTACGTCTGTTGTGATTGTACAAGATGTCAGGGTCAGTCCCATTTTAAGAGGATCAAAAACATCCTATGCATCGTTTTGTGCCACAGGATCCAGACAGACTTTGTTTTTTCTACACAAACGAGCATGAGATTACCTTCAGGCAAGAAATTGAATACAGCATCGTGGCAGTGGATGGAGAGGGAAAGGGTTGTAGTCCCTCACAGAATTAGGATATTTTAATTAAAAGGCTGGAGCAATAACCAAATCCTGTCTACCTGAAAATTACTTCAAATGCTGCGGCCAACTAAGCAAGCAACGAGTCAGTCTGCCCTGGAGGTTTTTTGGTGGGGTTGGACCCATTCCTGGGGTAGGCCCTCCAGTAATGGCAGGCAAGTTCCCACAATGGCTGCTTCCTTACCCCATGTTGCCAGGCTCACAAAGCACTCAGCCAGGGACTGTTAGCCCGGGGGACAGGTAAGGACCATTGGCGACGTAGTGTGACAGGTTTGTTGATTTAGAGTTTTTATTGATAGAGTGGTACTTTAAAAGTGGGGGGATTGCTTTCAGGGGAGAAAAGAAAAAGTCGCTGGTCACCGGCCTTGTATTTTACGGGGTGTAACCTGTGGTGGGAAAGCTTTGAGGAATTCCATTTTTAAATGTCATCACTGCCGTGAGTCATATTCAAAAAGGAATTAATTCAGGAGCGCAACGTTGAAGCCTCAAGGACAATAAAATAAAACTATGGATGAATGTAGTTTTATGCAGAGTTCTCCTCACATGATCTCTGTACTTTTGTTGTGTTCATGAATCTTCCTGAATTGGGGTAGAGGATTAGATCCAAGGGTTCCGTCTCTCTGCACAGGCTGTTTTGTGTTGTGGTGTTCATCATGTGGTCTTTTGAAATGCCTGTATCTAGTGTCAGGATTATGGATTTGAACCTTCTCCTCCCTCTCCCCACAGAACCCTGCTGTGAATCATTGGCCTGCAAACGGCTTCCTCACAGCAGCCGATGTTCCTCCCTTGCTGCTCCTTCAAACCCAGTACGCTCCTTGTTCTCACACTGTGCTCTTCACATATTACTGACCTCTGTGAGCCTCAGCACAGGACATTCAGGCAACCATTCGGATCTTCCACCTGATATTTCAATCCTCCAGATGTGTTTTCACTCAAGATGTCACATGTTCAGTTTCAGTGTTTGAGTCTTTAAAAGAGAAGATACATTCTGCCATGGGATGGCTACAAAATGATACTATGCAGCTTGTCTCATACCTGTTGTTTGCTTTGTGTTTCCCAGTTTTTCCAGTGTCCTCCAAGATTCCTGATTTCCATGACCAGTTTACCTGCGTTTCCTATCGGGTACTTTGTTAAGTAAAACAACAAACACACGTGTTGAATACACAGCGCTGACACATTTAGCTTCATCTCTCATATATGTCTCTCTGTAATCTGTGTAGGAACGGTTGTGCTTGGTTTGTGTGATTTTGCCACTCCTTCCAATCAACACACAATCTCCAAAGATACGTTTGCTCTGACTGCTTTAGACTTTTTTTTTCTTGATTGAGTTTGACTGTTCCCTTTATCTGCAGTGCCTGCATTGAATTCTGTAATCCAGTCCCTTTAATGTGAGCCTTTGATTCAGCTTTACAGCCTCTACTTGGGTTTAAACCATACTTTCCTCACAGTGTACACAGTTGGTAACTTGTGCTCTATCTGTGTTTATTGTATATAGAAAGAGGAGGGGAGCGTCATGAGCATCAGGATCGATGAGGACCAGCGTGTATGTGAAGAAAGCACCCAATGCCTCTATGAGGTTTTGAATGATGGCAGAGGCCAAATGGTCAATTCAAGGCTGAACTGGCACCACACATCGCGGAGGAGTGCAGCAGTCCATCCATCGTGGGAGAGAGGGTAAGTGTGTTTGTAACTCTGGCATAGATTTATGCATATCGTAAGTTTTGATGATCATGTTTGTGCATGTGTACAGTTTGTCCTGTAGTTTTGTGTAGTAGCAGTGTGTGGATGCTGACAGTTGTTGTGTTCTTCTGTCCACAGT
>JACBYM010000546.1:0-48634 GCA_013435755.1 Amphilophus citrinellus
AGAGCCTGGGTATATGATACAGAGTGACTGAGACTGAAGAAGACAGATCGAAAGACATTGATTTGGATCCTTTGGGATGAACAGAACATCCACAGATTTTCTTATTATGGGGTTTTTTGTTTTTGAGAGATTAATGATGGGAGTTAATGACCTATGGGTCCGGGAATGGTATCTGTTGATAAAGAGTTAAGACAACACAAAGGTCTCAGAACAATTTTTCTGCTGCTTTCGGACAGTAAAAGTATCATAAGCTATGAGTATCTGTGATCAGTGAGTTTCATATTCGTAAGTTTTTAAAGAACAGGCACCATCAACAACTGTTTAGATAGAAATTAAAGGATGATGACAGATTTACCTCACAGACTTTGTTTGGAGGCCGTTGACCACGGCAGCAGCCGCAGCAGAGCCTCCTCTGAAGCAGAGTATTTTCTGCAGGTCAAACACATCCAGATCTTCTTCTGAGGACGAAGATGAAGACCAGAGCGACCATGAGCGAGGGACAGTATTATCTGTGGAGAGACTTCTGATCTCAGGGACTGGTGGATCTCCTCCACTAGAGAACGATCATTCGGTTCATTCAGAGAAACTCACATCCGCATCTAGAGAAACATCATCAGTGCATTCAGACAGTGGAACAGATTGATACATTTCTCTGCAGACACAGATTCGCATTGGCTTCTCTTGATGTACTGGACTGTTTTTTTCTGATTGGGTCGGTGAGCTACTTCCTGTCTGTGCAGCAGGTCCGCGTAGGAGGACGCTGATTGGTCTGCAGTGAAGACCCAGGAGGAAAGCGGAGGACAAGTCCAGGTGTCCATTGGACTCTGTAAAGGCCTTGTTCACAGCTCTCGGGTAGAAGGATTCTTTGTTCTTTGCATTCTGTGCCGCGATTAAACTTCTTGGAGGTTGTTTTGTTGTTCTTCCAGCAGATGGAGTCCAGACTTGTGAGGAAGGTCAGATGGACATGAAGAGCAGCCAGAAACTCCTGAACACTCAGATGGATGAAGCAGAACACCTTGTCCTGGTACAGCCCTCTCTCCTCTTTAAAGATCTGTGTGAACACTCCTGAGTACACTGAGGCTGCTCTGATATCGATGCCACACTCTGTCAGGTCTGATTCATAGAAGATCAGGTTTCCTTTCTGCAGCTGATCCAAAGCCAGTTTTCCCAGAGACTCCAATCATCTTCCTGCTCTTTTTATTCCAGTGTGGATCTGTCTCAGCTCCTCCATCATACTTGACCTTCTTCACTTTGGCCTGACCACCAGGAAGTGGATGTACATCTCAGTCAGGGTCTTGGCAGCTCTCCTCCCTCTCTGGTCTTCAGCACATCCTCCAGAACTGTAGCAGTGATCCAGCAGAAGACTGGGATGTGGCACATGATGTGGAGGCTTCGTGATTTCTTGATGTGGGAGATTATCCTGCTGGCCTGCTCCTCATCTCTGAATCTTTCCTGAAGTACTCCTCCTTCTGTGGGTCAGTGAACCCTCTGACCTCTGTCACCCTGCTAACACACTGAGGAGGGATCTGATTGGCTGCTGCGGGTCGTGTGGTTATCCAGAGGTGAGCAGAGGGAAGCAGGTTCCCCCTGATGAGGTTTGTCAGCAGCACATCCACTGAGGTGGACTTTCTAGGGTCAGTCAGGATTGTAGTTTTGTGGAAGTCCAGAGGAAGTCGACACTCATCCAGACCATCAAAGATGAACACAACCTGGAAGTGTTCAAAGCTGCAGATTCCTGCTTCTTTGGTTTCAGTGAAGAAGTGATGAACAAGTTCCACCAAGCTGAACTTTTCCTCTTTCAGCACATTCAGCTCTCTGAAAGTCAATGGAAACATGAACTGGATGTCCTGGTTGGCTTTGTCTTCAGCCCAGTCGAGGGTGTATTTCTGTGTTAGGACTTGTTTCCCAATGCCAGCCACTCCCTTTGTCAGCACTGTTCTGATTGGTTCATCTCTTCCAGGTGAGCCTTTAAAGATGTCTTCTTGTCTGATTGGTGTTTCTGCTCTGTCTGGTTTCCTGGATGCTGTTTCAATCTGTCTGACCTCATGTTCCTCATTGACCTCTGCAGCCCCTCCCTCTGTGATGTAGAGCTCTGTGTAGATCTGATTCAGGATGGTTGGGTTTCCTGCTTTAGCGATGCCCTCAAACACACACTGGAACTTCTTCTTCAGAGCAGATTTAAGTTCACGTCCACAAACTGCAGCACGACGTTCTGAATGAATAAAGAACATCGGTTAATGTTTTACAAAATAGATGTGACTATTTCATCTCCATGAAGAATGCCTGTTTGAATCCATGCTGTTTAATCTCTTTAAACTTCAGTAAATGTCTCAGTCATCCAGCAGCTTCAATCTTTAGAGAAATCCTCTTACTACTGCTCTGCAGACGCTCAGCCAGCTCTCCTGCTTCATTCTCCTCAGGAAGTCCACTGTGATCTTCACTAATGCCTCTCTGCTGCTCCTCCTCTGCTCTTCATCCTCCCTCTCTAAGCATTCTGGGTAATCTGGACTCAGGATCTTCTGGATCTTCTTCAGCTCGTCCTTCACAAAAGTGATGATGTTGTCCTCCAGCAGCTGGAACACAATACTTTATGAATGAGGCAATCAGACTGAAATCATGGAGCCAAACATCAGATCCATGTTGGACACACTGACAATCCACTGGTCTCCAAAGAGCAGCATGGAGATGACTGTAAGCAGAATAGATGTAACAGTAGTTGTTGTACATGTACAGACCATAAATATGGACTCCAGCTGTGTTTGATGCTGCTGGGCAGACTGACCACTGGGACCCTCTGAGCTCTGCTGGTCCACTCTGTGGAGGAACCATCAAGAATGAGTTCAAGCACAGGGTAAAGATGCAGTCAGTGATATTTGGACAGAAACAGTGACTCAGTGACTCCCTGTAGCTGTAAATGTTGTTCATCCAGCTGATCCCACTGAGAACCAACAGCTCAGCTTAGTGTGCTGCTTTGAGTCTCAGAGCTCTGCTGAGCATCAACAACTTCTGAGCCAAAAGCTTCAAATCTCATGTTGGAAACCTGATGTTTTACAGACAGAACCTCGAGCACTTGATGGAATACCTTTGACATAAAGCTGAATTCCAATCAGGATCATTGGGAGCAAAAGCCCAGTTATGAATGAGGAAAAGCCCAAATGAAGTGCTAACAGGTCCTCTTTAGGATCAACAGCTGGAAATCATTTAGCTCAGGAAGACTCAGCCCTCTGAGATGTGATTAGTTCCTCCCTCAGCTCAACATCCTCAGATCAATGAGATGATTTTAGCTCCCAAACTTCATCATCTGCCCTTCAGGACTCGACTACAGAGCTGCTAACTAGCTCTGATTCAGCTGTTTCCTGATAGTAAACCATGCATGTATGTGAGAGCTTCAAGTCTCAGCTGTTTGTCATGACAGAGGCAGCTACACTACAGAGGCTGCATCCATATGATTACCTGGTTCAGACCCACAGAGCTGTCTGATGCTCTGGGTGTAGGAACACCTGTTTACCATCAAGCTCACTGCCAGGATGAGACTCATCCCCTCCTGTGACCAAACCAACCAATCAGGAGGTTTCACATCCCTGTATTAAAGCATTACCACTCACAAAGGTTTCATTGGATAAGAGCAACACAAACTGTGACCTGGATCAGACTGTGAGCTGCTACAAAGCCACTGAGGGTCAATAGTTTAAACTGTGAGTCAGGACTCTCAGAGGAGCGTGGCATCTCCTCTTCATCAGCAGTAGGAGTTGGTACTGTACACAATCAGGTCCACAGGTCAGGCTTCCTGCTTTTACCTAAACTGGCTCAGTCAGCTACAACGTGGCTTCTTCCAATAACAACAATTCATTTGGTTTTCCAGCTCTTCCAGAAGGATCAGCTCCTGGAGCTGCTCTTTAGTCTCCACTTTCTGGGACCTACAGCTGCACCATTATGGCCAAAATGATAACCACCATTATTTTGTTCAGTACTGAGATCAGGATTATTTGCTATAATATACATGATCGGACCAAAACCTAACACACAATTGATTCCACAGGGTGCTGCTTTCACTTTTATAGATACAGTCACTAATTACAGCAGCTGGTCCATGACAGGACCCTGGGGGATCCTCGCCTGGTCCATGACTATAATCAGGACCCCCTTCAATGACGTCCTCACTGCAGCCACAGGTGGTAACGCCCCCAAGGAGTGTGCAGGAAAACCGGGCGTAATGTCTTGTGTTTCCACCAGGGGGAGCTGCCACAGTGGAAGCTCATTTATTTCCTGCCTTCATGCCTTTAAATTTGCCCTGACCTTCAATAATGATCATGAATCAGTGGTTAGCACTGTCACCTCCAAAGAAAAATGATTTCCAGAGAGGAGAACATATCTTTGGTCTGGAGGGTTTTTCCTGCAGCCTTTGTTTCTCTCTGTGTTTAGTGGACACACGTCTTCCACAGAAGATTGATGGTCACTTTTAGAGACACCATGAAAATGCTGCCTGTACTTTTCTGCCACAAACTCATAAAGTGGTGAGACAGCAGCTTCAACAACACTGTGAGAGTCTGAGCTCTGCTCTAAGCTCAGTGATCAATGAGCCTCCAGAGCTTTACCATCTAGAGCTCAGAGTAAGAGTGAGGTGCAGCTCTTTGGATCCTCCAGCTCTGTTCTTTCACTCTGCTGCAGCTCTCTCTCCTCCTTCAGTGGCTGAGTCACCTGATCCACAGAGCCAATCAGACTCTTCAGCCAGTATCTCCTGTTCAACCAGAGCATTCATGATTTGAACTCTCAGTTCTTCTTTCCTCCAATGAGCCTGAACACCAGCACCATACTGGTGTCAGCATCTGTCACAGACCTGTCCAAATCAGACACCATGACCACAACTCAAAGAAAGACTCACCTTATTCAGTCACAGTCGCACACAGACACACTAGCCTACCAAACGAGGCAATGCAGCGTGCTAACAAGAGATGCTACCAAGCTACAAGAAGATGAGAACCTGCAGGAAACTGAATGATGTGAAGCTGCAGCTGTAGCAGGAGTAGGCCTCAACACAACTACAGCTAACACCACCAACCAGGACTCACAACTGCACACAAACCAGAACGCAATCAGTACAACTTAACCCTTCAAGAAGCACACAACATGCAGGCTGCACAGTTACAGACTCACACAGACAGCAGTGAGCATGAGCTACATTAGCTGTTGGCTAGCCTCACTCAGAGGTCATCATGTCCTCCCACATGCTCCCTCTGACAGATGATTGACATGTCTGCCCTCCTCCTCTACAACCTTCACAGTTTCCTGCTCTGCTTCCTCCTGAGACTCAGTTCACATCCAGCTGCTCTGAGTTGCTGCTATAACTGAGACTTCATTGCTGCATTAATGATGGTGAGCCTTTCTGGAACAGCAAACAGGCCCAACCACCTCCACCATGTTTCACAGAGAGACAAACTCTGGATTCTTTCTGCTCAGTTCATCCTCACTTCCTGTCATGTGACTCGTCCACATGACATTTAGCTGTAGGCGGTGTTTTTGGAGTGCAGCCCTGCCATGAACACCACTGCTGCTCAGTGTTCTCCTGATGGTGGTCTCAGTAACACTCCCCAATATGATCCAGGCCTTTAGCTGCTGAGACGTTACCCTGTGTGACCCCCCCAGACTCTTTAACAGCTCACTCTCAAAGATGGCACACAAAGACATGAGAATGAGAGACAGAGCAGCTCTGATCTTTCAATAAAAACAGGCTCCCACAGATATGAGCATCGCTCTGCTCAAACACTAATGACTGAGTCTAAGATTGTTTCCTTCTTTGGTTTCTTTCAATCAAACTTCAGGACTTGTGGAACAATCTGAGGATGTTTCAGCTCATATTTATCAGGAACACAGAAACATGTGAAGGAGCTCATCACAGTTCTCTTACTCTGTTGGTCCATCACTGAACTTTGGAGGTCTATCTTTGGACCGGTCACTCCTCATGGACGGACAGCTGGATCCTGCAGGCTCTGCTCTGTCCTCCTCTTCCTCCTGAGTCAGTCTGAGAGGGAAACCACAAACACTCAGTGAGTTCACATTAACAGCAGGAACTGAGTTACAGTCTCTTTGTCCACTGAGCTGATCTCTGAGCTGGAAACTAGAAACCAGGTCACCATGATCCACATCAGGGATCAGAGAAACCTGATTCCACCTGCTGACTCTGACATTTCAGAGCTCACAATAACAAACACAAAGAGCAGGAAATCTTCTCAGGATATTAGAAACCCTCTGAGTGTGATGCAGTCAGCTCAGTGCAAACTCCAACCTCACTGTCAAACTATCCTCAAGCTCTTTGATGGACACTCACACACTTTAGGATCACATGATGCTCCCACATGATCTGTGTGGAACATGTGACCTGCTGCAGCTGTGATTGGCTGGCCGTCCTCCAATCACATCAGAGCGTGTGGAAGAAGAAGAAGAAGAGCAACAAGAACATTTCCTGCACAGATTCATGTTGGTGAAATGATGAACAGGCATCAGTGCGGCCACCTGCATCCTTCTTTAGTGTTGGAGCCTCAGCAGGTAAAGTCACAGGTGCTTTGTGTGCCAACAACAACACAACAGCAGACTGCTGTGTGCTGTTACAGAACAACAACAAAGAAATGATTTTACAGAGCAAATATTCAGCTCAGTCTTTACTTCCTGTTTGTTGGGAACGCCTCCTGAAGTCCAGCACAGCCGTCCCTGATTTCATATGAATCCTTTGAAACCATCGTCACAGTTTATTGGAGGAAAACTGGCACCAAAAACTCCTCGTAGCTTCATAAATGAACAGGCAGGTACGAAGCTGAACTCTGAACCACATTCATTCATTCATGTTCACTCACGCTGCTGTTTACACACATTTAAACCAGATTCACATCTGTTTCTGCTATTGTAATGTTCACATTTGAAGGTTAACGTCTCCATTTAATGAGCGGCTCAATCTCACATGTTTCTGTTCTCAGATCTGTGGATTTTCTGCACCATTAATATTTGTGATGTGAAGTGTTTCCTTACCAAGCAAAGCCCCTCAGAGGCGTCTCACACACTTCCTGTTAGAGTCCAACACTTCCTGCACAGTGTTTGGACTCTGAGCCTTAAACTGACTGATGTCTGCTGAGACTGACAGGTGGTGGGACCGCCCACCTGGAACAGGTTTCACTTCCTGTTTGCTGAAGTGGATTTTCAGCTCTTTAGAAACCAAAGGCTTGTTTTTCAGAGACAGTTTCAATGGGATTGAAGGAACGACGTGTTTGCACTGCAGTTTCTATCCAACAACATCAAGCAGTTAAATCAAAGAGTTCATGTTACTGACAGCTCACCTCTCTGCAGCAGACGCACGCTGACCTTTAAAATTAATGAAGTGACCTTTAGACCGGTCACTCTTTAAGGACACACAGCTGGGTCCAGGTCCAGGTCCAGGTCCAGGTGGGTTCCTGTGAATAATGATGCAGCAGTGATGTGAGTGCTGAGCTGTGACATGGAGAAGAGTCATGGACAGTTAGAGATGGTCATCTCACCTCTGAGCTTTGGTCTGGCTCTCATGTTCCCCACACAGAGTGGTTTTAGAGGGAGGGACTCCCTCCTCTCTGTCCTCACACTGATCCATGCTGCTGAATCCACATCAGCTCACACACACTTTCTACCTTCACCTGCAGAGGAAACACACATCATTGATGCTCACATCAACTGACAGCTGCAGAGCTCATGTCTGATGTGTTGGACTAACATCCACTCCATGTGAGACACAGCTTTCATCAGTTCACTACAAAAAGTGTCCCAGAGAGCCGATTTCAGCCTCCAAATGCCTCCATTCCTGGAGTCCTACAAACCAACAGGTCCAACATGACTGTAGAAATGCAGAGAGCAGCTTTATTTCAGGAACAATGCCCAGGACCAAGCTGCTGCTGACAGAGGCTTCACACTCTGACTGCTAGCAGATACCTGCTTTCAGCCTCAGAGCTACGCTGACTAAGGTCAGAGGTCACAGGAAACTAAAGGAATCCTGTGATGCTGCTGGGAGTTCTGGTACAGACTAACAGCATTTAGTGATTTAGCTCCAGATTGAATCCTTATTATCTGCTCCACTCAGCGCTGTTTCCCTCTGACAGCAACAACATTCAGCAACACTTTATTGGCGCTGGTGAAATTATGAACAGGCATCAGCGCGGTCACCTATACTGTCCTTCAGGCTCTCAGCAGCTGCACCGGAAGCTGTTTTTCTCTCCAAACAAAGCCACAGAAATGTCCTTTAAAGAGCAAATATTCAGCGGCTGGATTTGTCGGCACACACACTCTTTCACCGTCACCAGATAATCCGGTACACCGACCTCAGGCTCACGGCCTCGGTGCTCCAGCTGTGAGTCCGTTACCGTGAACTATGGAGGCAGATTTGTGCTGGAACTAAGCTGCACACAGCTGATGTTAGCCAGGAAAACATTCCAGACTGACTTTAATGGAGAGACGACGGTTTTCCTCCAGGAAATGAAACCATTCCAGAAACAAAGAGGAAAGTTCCTAAAGACAAACTGTTAAAGGAGGAAACAAAGCAAACACAGTTTCTGCAAACAGAAGAAGAAGAAGCTCCACTCCACACCTGGACACTAAACACGGACACACAGGTGAGCTGCTTCACAGCTCGTCTCTGACACACAAGCACTTCAGACCATAAAGACTCTTAAGCTGCAGCTCACAGGTCAAAGGTCAGCTGCTGCACCCTGATATGACTTGAATCTGATCAATCATTAACCTGCAGCAGCTTCCTGCTCTGACTCTGCTGCCCTGAACACACCTGAGAACAAATAAAGCTCCTCAGCTCTGACACAGTCACACTGTGATATGAACATTTCTGCTGCAGAGCGTCAAATGTTCAGCAGCCTGTGTCTCTGTTCACACTGGACTGGATCCAGTCAGAGCAGCAGCTGCTCCGATGATCCAGAAGGACTCACGTGACCTCAGCAGCAGCTCTCAGAGACGTTCCTCCTTCACCTGTACAGGAATCACCGAGAGCAGCAGATAATGTGCAAACAGGCAGAGACGAGGTCAGCTATTTTCCTGAGGACCCCTTCCCACCTCCCACATCTTTAAATGCAGCGAACTCTTGTTTTGTAGTTTGTATTTATTGATGCTGCTGCTGTCACAGCCATGATGTGTCAGCTCTGTTTCTTTAGTTTCTTTTGAACCTTTATTTACAGGTAAAATGTTGGAGAACAGTTTTCATGTACAAACATGAGAGGAGGATTTTCTATGATGATGTGTTTCCATTTAAACAGAAGCTCGAGGAGCAGACTGGAAACAAGCCCCTGAACAGAAGTCATGCTGCTGTGAGACGTCAGCAGCCTCAGGTTTGCTGTCTGACAGCAGTGAAGTTATACTGAGGAAGGCCGAGGTTCCCGCTCAGCTGTGAGGAAGCTGTGACGTGTTGTTCTCCACAGAACCCGAGGCGTCCATCAGAGAGATGAAGCTGCCGCCTTTAACACAACAACTAAGAGAAAGAAGCAGAAAACAGCTCATTTACTTCATTAAAGTCCTTTCATTCATCAAGGCTTAAACTGGGGATACTCTAAAAACCTTTTTATTTAAGAGATCAAATTAAAAGTTAATGTATAAAAATCTATAAGAAATGTACAGAATACTGATGTTTTTGATCATTCTTGCCTTTAATGATGATAAACATTAATCTGAGGATTGATTCATTCTTCCTTTCTGCTGATAATAATCAATATAACAATAAATGTGTTGTTCTCATTTGTTTTTCACTCCCTCAGTTTATCTGTTTATTTATGTAACTGCTGCATGAACGTCTGTAGAACATCTGGAATAAAGGTTCTATTGCTGCTTCAAACAGTGGATTCTTGTTTCCACACACAGACTCTGAATAAGAAGCTGCCACACTGAGCTGTGTTAACACTGCAGTGCAGCTCCAGGCAGCAGCTGCACAGCCTCTCCTCTGGTGTCAACATGGAGGAGGGTGGATGATCACGGAGGAGCCAGAAGGAAAAAGAGGACGAGGTATTACATGATCATATTAGCTAAGACGTGACCCAGAGTGCTGCTGTCTCTCATCCTTGTTTGAAATCATCCTCAACAACATTCAGGGTTTTCCTGCTTAAATTTAGGAGCCTTTAGGAGCTAAAACTGTCAAACTCAGTCACAGGACGGGCCAAAAAGCCACCAAATAGGATTCAAAATAATCATTTCATCAGCAATATGAACTTGAATGGCCAGAATACAGCAACCTTTTCCTCAACACATTAAATAATATATAAAATTATATTCAGGGAAAATGAATATATTTCAAGCTGATTCAAAGTTTTTCAGGTAAAAACTGTCTTGTGAACTTCTGCACTTCACAGTCAGAAAAACGCTGCGTAAACTGTGCCGTGTGTGCAGTTTATTAGCAGAAAGTGCAGCTGCAAACACAGTGGTGGAGACCTGAGCTGATTTTTTTTTGGACAATCACACGTGTAATCACAGGGTCGCACAGAGACGCAATAAGATGCTTCATTATGTCGCAGAGAAAAGCCGACTCGCACAGCCACCTTTCATCCCGGCGCCCAGCTGAGACTTTACTTTCTGACAGGTTTCCACAGGTAGCTCTAAGCACCTGTGTGATAATGCACGTCACCGCATCCATAAAAGACTGAAACTGCAGCGACTTAAACCTTTGACCCTTATAAACTTCACTGTGTGTTGCGGCGCGTTGTGTCTTCAGGACTTTGCTGCAGCGTTTCCTGCTGTGTGACGCAGCGATGCTCTGTCAGTTCACCTGTGCAGGTCTCCCTCTGCATCTTCTCCCGTATCCGTCCCACCAATCCGCTCTCTTCCCCGCACATCGAGGAGAAGAGGCACAAGTTTTCCCTCCGATGTCAGCGATCAGGTCCTTTGCCTCACCTGTTTGGAAAATCCCTGCTCTCCACTTTCCACTTGCACATTTGTAACTGTAAAAAGTGCCGACCCAAGTTTTTATCCACTGATCACTGATCAATATGTGTCTTTGGCAACATGGAAAAACGGGTTAGTACACAGGTCTTGGCCTGTTCAGTAGCTGTTGCAGTGCATTGTGGGATTTGTAGTACAAGTGGTGAGAGCCCTTTTTACCCACGGCCATTAATAATATCCATATGAAATGATGTCACAGGCCTTGAGTTTGACATGTGAGCTAAAGCATAAAGGGTCTGCTTATAGTTATGAACATGTGAGCAGTGAGCCTGTTTGATTTAAGTGGGCGTTTTCCTCTTCTTTCTGCACATTTAATGAACAAGAGTATATTTCATGTTTGAGAGATTTGGACCCTACTGAAAACCACCTGCTTACAAATATTTGAATGATACTTTTCCTTTGATTGGAGAATGAATCCCCATATTTTTTATATTTATAAAATCAGCCAGATATCAGACAAAACTCAACCAAACATTTTTACTATGAACCGCTGACTAACACAACAAAGGACAGAGCAGATGTGTGTATGTGTTGAATCAGGAAAACTGATAATAACTGAAAGTGATACAGAATCTCTGAGAGGCTCACTGTTGTGTCAAATATTTGTATTTTTCTATTTATTTTTCTATTTCAGTTCCAGAATGAACAGATTCACAAAGATATCAATTGTGTTAGAATAGAAAAAATCAAATGTTAGCGCTTCAGATTTGGGGGTTTGAATACACAGGAATCAAGGAGAACTCTAATGTGTCACCCTCAATACCCTTATGATGATCTCATTTACATTACAGATAAGTGTAAACATTACAGTTCAGGATGTGGAGTGATGGCAGAGACCTGTGGTGCCACAGCAGTGACTTGTGCAAATGACAGCAGCATAAGTGTGTGAAACAGCAGCATGAGTGTGTGAAACAGCAGCATGAGTGTGTGAAACAGCAGCATGAGTGTGTGAAACAGCAGCATGAGTGTGTGCAAGAATTGTGCAACAGCAGTCCAGCTACACAGCCCCAGCAGAGCTCCTCAGTCTGGGGGTCCTGCTCTTGATGCTCCTCAGTCTCCTGCCTGAGGGGAGGGGAACAAAAAGTGTGTGCTGGGTGTGTGGGGTCCTTCAGGATGCAGGTGGCCCCTTTTCCTGCATCTGGAGGTGTAAATGGAGACCAAAGGAGACCTGTATCAGTGACCAGTTTGTCATTAATCTAACTGGACAAACACTGTAATGATGTTTAACTATTGATGAAGCTCAGCAGAGCTCTAATATAACTAACATGTAGTGGACATTAACTGTGAAGGAGTTTGGTGCTCCATTGAAGCTGATTTGTTGCCCTCTGCTGGTGAGAAGATAAACTGCAGGAGATGCTGCTGCTGCTGCTGCTGATGATGATGATGGAGATGATGATGATGATGATGAAGCTGTTCTTCAGCACTCACTGAAACAGGCTGAGCTGCTCCTGGATCAGTGACCCACGCTGACATCAGTGATTATATTAATAAAGGGCTCAAAGAGCTGAGCAGAACTCTCTGTGCATCACAGAGCTGCTTTACAGCAAACAAAGAGGCTTCACTCGGAGCATCATTTAATGTCTCCTAACTTCAGCAGCTTTCTCTTCTCACTCATCTTCAAGTGTCGCTGCAGTACCCGCTCATGTTCCTGTCCTCTGTTTAGATGGAGCATGCTCAGATGAGGCCTGAGCCCTCGGCCCCCAGCAGGCAGCGCACTTCTCCAGGAGAGGGCGCTATAACTGAAGCTTCGAGTAATGAACCTATTTTCGAAACAATTGGTCCAAGTGGTTCACAAAAGCTTCATTTTCTCATCACTATCCATCACTACCAACCACTGAGCTCTGGAGACAACAAAGAAAAGTTTAGAGGAGGAAACGTGCAGAGAACAAACACTAAGGTGACCAAATCAGCTCCAGGGAGGCCGACAATCTGTTAGAGACTGGATGCAGAAGCTGCTCCTTTATAGTGTGCTTGATGAGGCTGATGAGATCCAGGTGAGCAGACTGAAGAGCGGGAACCTCCTCCAACAGGGGAGCAGAGACAGCTCGCCCTACGAGGCAGGAAGAAAGCAACCAGTGCAGCTGTGCCAGCAAACAGAGCTGATTCCAGTTTGTGAGCAGAGTCTAACTTTCACTGATGAGCTCAACATGTTGAAACGTGCTCTGAAGAAAGCTGCAGTGAAATAAAGCTTCCATCACAGGATTCATGTGAGCAGCAGATGAACTTTGGACCTGCTGCTCTCTAATGTGGACCATCAGCTGCTGTGGAGCAGGTTAGGTCTGCAGCCACGCTGTGTGATAGCTGACATCATCATCTGGTTTCCAAGTGGTATCAATGTTTGAGACCTGATCAGAAACAAACTGATCACTGTGACATGTACAGGTGCCAGTTTATTAGGTCCCCTAGATCACAGCACTGCAGTGTAATGAAACAGGCCTGAATCCTCCTTCATGAGCTTTATAGAGTTCAGTCTGTTTGAGAGCTGCTCTTTGCTTTAATAGTCATTTCTGAGCTGCTGACCTGTACCTGTCACACTGAGAGCTGTTCCTAATATTTTGACCATCCCATTTCCATGAATGTAGGCTGACAGAATATTGGGAACAGCTGAGTTTGTTCTTTGGATTCAGTCGAGCTTTTTGACCTCTGACCTCTGCTGCAGTGGAGACGAACATGTTGATGAAGCTGCTGAGGATTGTTCTGATCACAATGACACGAGCGACGTGACGCAGCCAGATGTGAGGAGAAGGATTTGAAATCAGTCCTGGATTTGATGGGGACAAACCCATACAGGGGAAATCTGATCTCTCTTTCTAGATCCTGTCAGTGCTTCACTGCAGCATTTTCAACCAACTGGAGGCATTTCAGGAGCTTTTAGAGCAGCCCAGTGACATCACTGTGACATCACTGTGACATCACAGCACAGGAGGGACTCAGAGGGACTAAAAGTGGGCTTCTGTGTGCCTGTGTAGATATTTCCTTAAACATGATCAGTGATTGATGATCAATGATTGGATTAAAAATGTGTGAAATCATTGCTGATAAACTTCATGTAATATTCCATTAAAGCCAGTTTTCTATTCAAATCAGGTTGTTTTCTAGCTGAGCCCAAACCTCTGAGCAGTAGTGAGTATGTCTGCATGGATCTGACTGGATCTGATCAGGATATTGTCCCCAGTTTCAAACAGAGAGTCACTTTTTGAACGTTCAGCACAAACTGAGTTGAACTGATCCGAGGCTGATGGCAGACTCTCCCTAACACGTCCACTTTATTGTGCGCTCATTCATTTTTCTCTCACAGCTCTTTAACACGTCCTCTTTCTGTGTACTTATTAATCTGTCAGGCTGATCGGTGGCTCAGGGCTGCTTAAAGCCTGCGTCTGTACTGCAGCACAGACACAGAGCATCATTCAGTCCTGCCAGCTGCCTCTTGGCAGCATTTCAAGGATGAGCGACTCCACTTTCTCTGCAGCGAGACGGCTCAGAACTTTTTAGCAGTCTCTGCTGTCCTGATCCTCCCAGATCATCTGCTAGCATCAATAAGCACACATAGAACTGCATCTGCACTACAGCTCAGAAGCTCGCTGTGAATTAGAAACCTCTCGTTTTTGTTGAGTGACACCAAATGGATCCTAAATGTAAAAGAATAGAAATGCTTCATAGCTCCAATATCTCCATGTGTGTACAGAGGCCCATCTGCAGCAATAATAGTTACTGTGTTCCAGCGCTACATGGTGTTAGCTGATGTAAGTTTATCATGTTAAAGCCCAACTTCTCAGTCAGATCCAGCTGTTTCCAAAGATGTGAGCACAGAGCTGAACTATGGAGCTGATTCAGGAACAATAAATGTGTCACAGTAGTGTCTGGATCCTCCCAGTTTCTCTTTCTAAGCTGTTCACACCAAGTTTGCACTTTTCTTTAAAGGCAGTGTCAAAGCCAGCTGTTCAAACTCTGCAGCTTTTTATCAGTTTCACACATGGAATCATTTTCATTTCTTACAGGAAGAATTCTCCAACACAATTCTTTGTCTTTCATTCATTTGGAGAGCAGCTGAAGTTCCAGAGCCCAAACTGACCAAATGTAATGCTGCTGTTGATCAGCACAATAGTTTGAGCTCTGCTGATGGATCCCTCAGAGATGTTTCTAATGAGAGATCAGCCCTTTGACAGGAGCCTCTTATGTCTGTCCATCCTCACAGTTGCTGAAAGTGTCCTCTGCTACTTTGACTTCATCCACAATGAGCTCTGCTCCATCTTTCTGCTGCTCTTTCTCTCCTCATCCTGCACCTTCATGTCTCCTGTCCTCTGATGGAAAACCACCAGCTGCCTTCTTGTTGCTGCCTTCAGTTGGATCAGCAACAATGACAAAGGTGAGACGACTCAGGAAACTGTTGCTGCTTTAAATGCTCTTACAGACTGCAGTCTGATTGGAGCCTTTAAATGGACCTGATTTCTGCTCCATTCAATCAGAAGCTTAAAGCAGCACTTGGAAACAGAACTCCAATATGATCCTATCAGCATGGATGTGATCTCCATGCTGCTGCTCATAGAGCACACTGTGTTTGGACTCAGTCCAACAATCTGCTGTCAGATCTTGTTTCCAGTCTGTCAGAGAGCTGTGGGAGCAGAGATGGGCTGTAGTTTGTGAGCAGCTGTTTCAATCTTTCCACACAATAAACCATCATTAATGACAGATTGTTGCTGAATGCTTTCATCATACAGTCAATGATGTCTGGGACTAAATCCATCCCAATGCCATCACAGTCAGTCACTCTTCATTGATGGACAGAGTTCATTTGGAGCAAACAGAGCAAAGTGATTCTTGTTCCATTGTTATATGTATAGTAGACTGTTGTGTCTTCCTGATGGAAATGATGGTTTGGATGAAGCTCTCATCATTGTGAACATTTGTGATGTTTCTCCAAAGTTCTTTAATGATCACAGCTTTTTGTTCTTCAGCTGCTCCTCTAACTTTGATCTTTGATCCATGTTGATTGAATCTGGTTTTGTCTCCTTAGTATTGGTGCTGTCGTCTTCTGTTTAAAGTACTTACCGTGACATTCATAGTAATGTGTATGTGGAGGACGTCCTCCTTCATTAAAGTTCAAGAAAAATAGTTTCTTCATTAAAAAGCTGTGCTGAGTATTGCAGTCATTCACAGTGTGTATTGCTCTGGTATATGTAACAGTATCATATTCATCTATTGTGTCAAACAGGAGCACAGATGTGTATCTTCATTCATTTGCAGGATTTTGTTGCTTTTGGGCTCCGTTGCCTCCTCCAAGAATCGCCACCTTATCGTGGTGGAAGGGTTTGTGTGCCCCAGTGATCCCAGGAGCTATGTTGTCCGGGGACTTGTCCCCCTGGTAGGGTCTCCCATGGAAAACTGGTCCTGGGTGAAGGTCCAGACAAAGAGCGGTTCAGAAGACCCCTATGCTTGCAACAACGAGGGAACAGTTTACCCTGCCCGGGATAGGGTTACCGGGGCCCCACCCTGGAGCCAGGCCTGGGGAGGGAGCTCAAGGGAGAGCGTCTGGTGGCCGGGCATTAGCCCGAAGAGGTTACATGGGCCCGCCCTCCTGTAGACCCACCACCCGCAGGAGGTGTCGTAGGGGTCGGGTGCAGTGTGTGTCGGGCGGTGGCCGAGGGCGGAGGCCCTGGCGGACCGATCCCCGGCTATCGAAATTGGCTATTGGGACATGGAATGTCACCTCTCTGGTGGGGAAGGAGCCTGAGCTAGTGCGTGAGGTTGAGAGATACCAGCTAGATATAGTTGGGCTCACCTCAACGCATGGCCTGGGCTCTGGAATCAGTCTCCTGGAGAAGGGCTGGACTCTGTTCCAGTCTGGAGTTGCCCTCGGTGAGAGGCGGCGAGGTGGGGTGGGTATTCTTGTATCCCCCCGGCTTGCTGCCTGTACGTCGGAGTTTACACCGGTGGACAAGAGGGTAGTTTCACTGCGCCTTCGGGCTGGGGAACGGGTCCTGACTGTTGTTTGCGCTTATGCGCCGAATGACAGTTCAGAGTACCCACCCTTTTTGGAGTCGCTGGGCGGGGTGCTGGAGGGTGCTCCATCTGGGGACTCCATAGTCTTGCTTGGAGACTTCAACGCTCACGTGGGCAATGACAGTGAGACCTGGAGGAGCGTGATTGGAAGGAATGGCCTGCATGATCTGAACCCGAATGGTGTTTTGTTATTGGACTTCTGTGCAAAACACAGTTTGTCCATAATGAACACCATGTTTGAACATAAGAATGTCCATAAGTGCACGTGGCACCAGGACATCCTAGGTCACATGTCAATGATTGATTTTGTAATTGTATCATCAGATCTGCGGCCGTATGTTCTGGACACTCGGGTGAAGAGAGGAGCTGAGCTGTCAACTGATCACCACCTGGTGGTGAGTTGGATCAGGTGGCGGGGGAAGATGCTGGACAGACCTGGCACACCTAAACGTATTGTGAGGGTGTGCTGGGAACGCCTGGCAGAAGCCCCAGTCCGGGAGATCTTCAACTCCCACCTCCGGCAGAACTTCGACAGCATTCCGAGGGAGGCTGAGGACATTGAGTCCGAATGGACCATGTTCCGCACCTCCATTGTTGAGGCTGCTGCTCAGAGCTGTGGCTGCAAGGTGGTTGGTGCCTGTCGTGGTGGTAACCCCCGAACCAGATGGTGGTCACCGGAGGTGAAGGGAGCCATCAAGCTGAAGAAAGAGTCCTATCGGACTTGGTTAGCCTGTGGGACTCCGGAGGCAGCTGACAGGTATCGGCAGGCAAAGCGGAATGCAGCTCGGGCAGTGGCCGAAGCAAAAACTCGGGTGTGGGAGGAGTTCGGTGAGGCTATGGAAAAAGACTTTCGGACGGCATCGAAGCGATTCTGGCAAACCGTCAGGCGACTCAGGATGGGAAAGCAGTGCTCCACTCACACGGTTTATAGTGCGGGTGGGGTGCTGCTGACTTCAACTGAGACTATAGTCGGACGGTGGAAGGAATACTTCGAGGGCCTCCTGAATCCCACTGACACGCCTTCTGTAGTGGAAGCAGAGTCTGGGGACGAGGGAGATGACTTGACCATCACTGGGGGTGAGGTCACTGAGGTAGTTAAACAACTCCTTGGTGGCAAGGCCCCTGGGGTGGACGAGATTCGCCCTGAGTTCCTGAAGGCTCTGGATGTTGTAGGGCTGTCTTGGTTGACACGCCTCTGCAACATCGCGTGGAGATCTGGGGCAGTGCCAATGGATTGGCAGACCGGGGTGGTGGTCCCCATCTTTAAGAAGGGAGACCGGAGGGTGTGCTCCAACTTTCGGGGGATCACACTCCTCAGCCTTCCCGGTAAGGTCTATGCCAGGGTGCTGGAAAGGAGGGTCCGTCCGTTAGTCGAACCTCAGATCCAGGAGGAACAATGCGGTTTTCGACCTGGTCGCGGAACGCTGGACCAGCTCTTTATCCTCTCAAGGATATTCGAGTGTGCGTGGGAGTTTGCCCAACCAGTCTACATGTGCTTTGTGGACTTGGAGAAGGCATTCGACCGTGTCCCTCGGGGTGTCCTTTGGGAGGTCCTGCGGGAGTATGGGGTGTCTGGCCCGTTGTTGCGGGCCATTCAGTCTTTGTACAACCGCAGTGAGAGCTTGGTCCGTATAGCCGGTAATAAGTCGGATTCGTTTCCTGTGGGTGTTGGACTCCGTCAGGGCTGCCTTTTGTCACCGATTCTGTTCATAATTTTTATGGACAGAATTTCTAGGCGTAGCCAGGTGGCGGAAGGCTTCTTCCTTGGTGGCCTCAGAGTCTCATCTCTGCTTTTTGGAGATGATGCGGTTCTGTTGGCTTCATCAGGGGGTGGCCTCCAGCTCGCAGCGGAACGGTTCGCAGTCGAGTGTGAAGCGGCTGGCATGAGAATCAGCACCTCTAAGTCTGAGGCCATGGTCCTCAGCCGGAAAAAGGTGGAGTGCTCTCTCCGGCTCAGGAACGAGTTCTTACTCCAAGTGGAGGAGTTCAAGTATCTCGGGGTCTTGTTCACGAGTGATGGGAGAAGGGAGCGGGAGATCGACAGACGGATCGGGGCTGCCTCTGCAGTGATGCGGACGCTGCACCGGTCTGTCGTGGTGAAGAGAGAGCTTAGAGTAAAAGCGAAGCTCTCGATTTACTGGTCGATCTACGTTCCTACCCTCACCTATGGTCACGAGCTTTGGGTAGTGACCGAAAGAATAAGATCGCGAATACAAGCTGCAGAAATGAGTTTCCTTCGAAGGGTGGCTGGCCTCTCCCTTAGAGATAAGGTGAGGAGTGCGGCCATCCGGGAGGGGCTCAGAGTAGAGCCGTTGCTCCTCCACATCGAAAGGAGCCAGTTGAGGTGGCTCGGGCATCTGATTAGGATGCCTCCTGGCCGCCTCTTAGGTGAGGTGTTCCGGGCATGTCCCACCGGGAGGAGGCCCCGTGGTAGACCCAGGACACGCTGGAGAGATTATATCTCTCGGCTGGCCTGGGAACGCCTTGGGGTCCCTCCGGATGAGCTGGAGGAGGTGGCTGGGGAGAGGGAAGCCTGGGCTTCTTTGCTTAGGCTCCTGCCCCCGTGACCCGGCCCCGGATAAGCGGAAGAGAATGGATGGATGGATGGGCTCCGTTGCCTGGGAGACAGTTGATGCAGAGGCTGCTCAGAAGGCTCCAGGAAGCTCTGCAACATCAGCCTTTGGATTGAGATCATTTCCACTTTATTTGGAGCCATGAAATGAGACTTATTCAGTCTTTACAAATGGATTTGAACTGCCACAAGATGTTGTTGTTGTTGGCTCATCAGATTTATTCAGACTTCTTCATCTGTAGGAACAGGAGAGAGCTCAAACTTCCACTAATATAGAGCTTCTTCACACTGTTACAGGACAGTCCAAACTGATTTGTAGAGACGCTCTTGAATAGCTCACCAACATGCAGCTGTCCATCCCCAGTATAGCCGAGCTGCTGGCTGTCAGCAGAAGAACAGTGTTTGGGTGGATGCGTGAGTTTGGACTCTCAGTGAGGAGATCATACAGTGGTCTCACAGATGAGGAGCTGGACAGCCTTGTTGGCTGGGTTAAAGTGAGGATGCCACACAGAGGCTATAGAATGATGAAGGGAGAGCTGCAGGCAGTGGGACAGCATGCCAGGTGGGGGCAGGTTTCAGCATCTCTGCACAGGGTGGATGCTGCAGGGATTCTGGAGACAATGACTCATTTAGGCCGTGCTGCTAGAAGAACACACTCTGTCAAAGGTCCCACTCACTGTTAATGTGGATACAAACCACAAACCTATCAGGCTATTTTTCTGGCCAAAATAGCCAGAAAAATTCACGTGTTTCATTACAGAAAGACCAATTACTAAAAATTGGAACAAACAAAAACTTGTTGGGACCCATTTCATATTTTTTTCTGCTGTCAACATGATCAAATAAAGGTGCTGATGGCTAACATTACAGCTCTATTGAAGGGGGCACAGTTAATGCAGTTTATTTGATTGTGCTTTGAGCAGCACATGATCAATACCTTTATTATATATAGTGTAAGTCAAAGGCATTGATACAGTGTCCATGGATACATTGATCTACAGGCACGGGGAAATCTGGGTTTGATTTGGGGTGAAGTGTAATTGAAAAAGTTGATGATCTTTCTGAAAAGCTTTTTCTTTTCTCAGATATGACATTGTTCTCTTTGCTGGGACTGACGGTTATTCACCAAAGCTCAACATTTCACACCTTTTTCCCAAGTTTAGGAACGCCTCAGTCCATTACATTTACAGATAGATTTGAACCTGATTCCATTACTTTTGGCAGATGTGACTGTGGATGTTACTGTGCTCTAGATCACAGGTAGCCAACACGGGGCCGCGGGCACCTGTTCGCCCGCATGGACCATGCAAGATGTTCCAGAAATAGCACTTAGTCATTTAAACATTGGAATTGATTATGTGGTTGTTGTTTTTGAATAAATAACCTTTGCATTAATGTAGATTTGAAAATACTGAATATACAGTTTTAATTTAAGAAAATGTATAGATGAACACGGACCTTGTCGGGGGTCAAAGTTCAATATTGTGCGTAATCCAAGCTGCCATCTTTCAGTGAGCAGAGGTAAGAACAGTGGTGTAGCTCCGATGGGGAGCTAGGTGTGGTTTTTACCCCAAAGAAAAATGTGGCAGCAAAGCCAAAGAAAGTTTCTCCTTTTTACTGTGACTGGGAGGAAGAGCTCTTTTTCACCACAGTGAAGGAAAAGTGCCGAGGTCTTATTTGACTGTGGCCACGGCAAAGCGGCACAATGTGGAGAGACACTTCAGTACATGTCACGCAAGCTTCCACGCTAACTACCCACCTGGCAGCGCTACGGGCAGAAAAAGGCCGTGAGTTAAAGGCAGCTTTGAGCAGACAGCAGTCTTTTTTCACCAGGCCGCTGAGAAAGTCCCAAAAAGCAGCTGAAGCTTCATTTAGAGCTGCAAATTTTTGATCAACAACAAGAAAGCCTATTCCGATGGGAGGTGCTGAAAGGAGGATGATGATGATTCAAACACTCTCTTCAGAGACGAGAAGAACGGTCCCCATGCCATCTCCACGCTCTCCGATGTCCAACTGGGGGCGAGTGCGATGGTTAGAAGAGTGTCGGCGATGTCCGAGAGTTTGACAGAGCAGCTGGACCAGGATCTAATGAAGTGCAGGCGGTTCAGCATCCAGTGTGATCAGTCTGTGGATAACAGCAGTACATCCCAGCTGATCATGTTTATCCGGATGGTGTTTGATGATTTCTCTCCAAAAGAAGACCTCCTGACACTCCTGAAGACAACAACGCAGAGAGCTGACGTCTATAACGCAGTGAAAAGTGTTTTTGTGGACAAAAAGCTTCCAGTGGAAAAGCTACAGACGGTCCCGCCATGACAGGCCGACATGCAGGCTTCACTGCACAATGCAAAAGAGACACAGACTTCCCCAAATGTCTACATGATCACTGCATCATCCATCAGCAGCAGATATGTGCAAAAGTCCCCCCCGTCATGAAGATCATAAACAGCATCGCTCCAAAGCCAAACAGCACAGGATCTTCAAGCTGCTATTGGAGGAACTTCCAGCTGAATATGGTGACCTGCTGCTACACACAGGAATCCGATGGCTCAGCAGGGACGAGTTTTACAGCGTTTTTTGTCACTTTGGGCTGAAATCAAAGAGTTGATGGAAACCAAGGGGGAAGACACCTCCCTGCTCCAGGACACTGAGGGGATACTCGACCTTTAACTGATATCACTGGGAAGCTGAACCATTTGAACTGTGAGCTGCAAGGTAAAGGTCAGACTGCTGCTGACATGATAAGTGCTGTAAAAGCATTTCAAGCTCAGATGAACATTTTCTCTGTGCATTTCCAGAGAAAAAAGTCCTGTACTTTCCCCTCTGTGCAGTCAGTGCTCAGTGACCATGTTTGTGCATCTGGGGCTTTGACAAAGCTGCAGAGAGGAACTGAAGTCAGAAACAGACCTGGGCAAGAGTTTGAGAACAGCTTTAGGGACTCTGATCAGCTTGAGCCATGTGTGTCCTTCATTTCAGATCCTTTCATGCAAGTGGACATGACACGCACTGCTGAGCAGCTCAGTGCAACGTTGAACTTGATGCTGGACAGAGACTGAAATCCTAACGCTGCAAAATGAGCTCCACCTCAAAGCCCATCAGGGTGCAGCAAACCTTTGGTGCCTTGTAGATCCAGAAAAGTCCACAGATGGATGCACAGCAGCTGTGAAAGATGCCTTTTTGGTTGAGCCTGTCTCTGTGAATCAGCTTTTTCTGACATGAACTTCATCAAGAACAAACAGAGAACACACCTTACTGATGCACATCTCCAACACTCACTCAGAGCTGCAGTGTCAGATTATCCCCCAGCTTACAGAACACTAGCAAACAGCATGCACTGCCAGGCTTCCCACTGACACACATTTACAAAGATGCTGTCAGTGAGACTGTAGTGCTGTTAAATATTGTGCAACAATGTGAAAAATCATTGGTTCAAAAACTGTAAGAGATGGAATCATTTGTTCAAATGCTTCTGATTTGGTGATTAGTATATTATATTATATTATATTATATTATATTATATTATATTATATTATATTATATTATATTATATTATATTATATTATATTATATATTTCATTCCAAGAACTAGAAATGCCATGAAGGGCTTAAATGGGCAATATTCCTGTCTGTGGCCAAAGTCTGCTCCCACCGGGAATTTTGAATCCCTTTGTTCTAAGTGGGAATGATGGTGGGTTTCATTGTAACCAATGTCACCACATGTTAACATTCTTTCAGCCACTGAAACAACAGCATCACTGATGAAGTTATTCACAACTGCAGGAGATGCTGAGAAGACGATTTTAGATGGACGGCTTCATCACAGCGACCTGCATTTGTTTGATTCCACGTACAGCAGAGGAGGCGTACCTGAGCACTGAGCCCAGAGCTGGGTGACTTATTTACTGCAGCGCTTCAATGTTTGAAGGGAGGGGTCAGCGTAGGACCCTCAAGACCCTCCAGATAACTGCATCTGCAATAAGAGAACTGCAGTAAATATTGTGGGATATTTTTATCTTGTTGGCATCAGTATTTACTTTCAATATTTGTATACCACGTATTGTTACATATATTAATCACACTCTAATTAATGGTCACATTATATATTATTTGTCACCTATATTGTCACTCACACACTGGAGCACTGCATGCTGTAGGTGGGTGGAAAAGGGCTGAGGCCTACTCTGCCCAAGGCCTGGGTTCCTCCACTAGGAGCGCTGTGCCCCCACCTTTTTTAGAAGCTCACCTTTGTACACAGTGCACTTTTGATCCAGCATCTCCAGAGGGGAGGGCAAGTAGCGAGGAGTGTGTCCTGGAAGGGAGGGGTAGAGGTGCACCTGGACTACGGGAGGTGTTTTCACGTGGGAAAGTTTTGTGTCATGCTAGCCCCCGAGACCAAGTCATGAAACTGTTGTGCGAAGAGCATCTTAATATGCCCCCTCCTCCTGATAACAGCTGGAGGAGGTGTGAGATTGGGCTATAAAAGGCCAGGGTGAATTTGGGAGATAAGCTTTTTCTCTGGCCGTCCTTATCTCCTGCGTAACGGCTTCAAGGCGCTTGACTCCCGGGAGAAGCTAATTGCTTTCCTGCACTTTGTTTAACTTTTTGCTTTCCTGTATTTTGTTTAACTTTGTGCTTCAATAAATCCTGGAAACGAAACCTGCTCATCTCCAGTGAGTTTTTGTGAAGTGTGGAGGTTTTTTCAAGGTGCGATTGTTTCCATTGGTCTCCCCTCCGCCTGGTAAGAGAAACAGCGGGAGAGAGCCAAAACCACGACCCGACAATATCTTCTTGCTGATTTCAGTCCTTTGAGCATAAGGACATATTGTAACGTTGAGAACAGTTTAAACAGAAGCAGCAGATCAGAGTTCTCAGCAACATTTTTGGTGATCTCCAAATGATGCTTGGAAATAAAGATGAAAATGGTGCCTTTCACGAGCTCCCAGAGCCTAAATCAGCAACACTGAGCCATGTGATGGCATCCATACATACAGACTCTAATTTTGGCTGCTTCAGCTGCTGGACAGGACAGCTTTGAAAAACCAACAGTGTTGTGAAGGAGTGCTGTGCCTGTGTGTGTCTGCCTGTCTGCATCAAGCTGTGTCAGCTGGAGGAGGCCCGACAGCACGGCTGCTGCTGATGCTGTTAGAAACCAGCGTCTAATCGATGCTCGTTTTTAGGATTAATTAGTATCTGAGGATCGACTTTTTTCCTACTTTGACTTTATTTTGATTGTGTTTGTGTCATGGTGCTGGGCCATATGCCCAGCATTTTGTGTTTAGTGCTGCTTTTACTGGGTTGTGTTATTTTCTAGTTTTTGTTTTGATCTTCCTTATTCATCTTAGTTCTGGCCTTATCAGTTGTGGTTTTCTAGTTCCCTCTGTTCCTGTCTCCCCTGTGTCTGTTTCTGTATTTTTCCCTGTTCTGTGGTCCATGTTTAATTTTCCTCTGTGCCAGCCCCCTGTGTTAAGTCTGCGTGTACCTCGTTTGGTGTTCCTGTTTTATTTTGACAGTCTTACGTTCCCTGTGTATTGTGTGGAGTTTTGCTCCCTGTGTTTCATTAGTATGATTTTGTCCACCTGTTCTCCCCAGCTGTTTCCTGTTTTCCCTCGTCATTCCCAGTGTATTTATTGTCTGCATTTACTTCTGTTCCTTGTCGCGTCCTCCCTCATTAAGGTGTGATTTTTGTCATGTTTCAGTTCAGTTGAGTTTTTGGTTTCAGTGCTTTTCATCCGTGTTTATCTTGGTTTACTCTGCAATAAAGTCACCTTTTAACTTCAGTTTGCCTCTGGAGTTCTGCCTTCGGGTCCACCCTGCTCGCCACACCACTCACACATGACAGTTTGTTTCACTCTGCAAAGCACTCTGAGCTGTTTCACAAATATGCCACACAAATGAAGCGCTCTGGCTTTGCCTGATTTTGACTTTGTCTCAGTCAGTGATGAAAACATCAGTCGACTGTTAGAAGCTTTTTGCCAACAGCAAAAATACAAAATCTAATTTGATCTAATGAGAAACATCTGCCAATGTAGTCGAGACGCAATGTGGGGAAAAAGGTTTGTGAGCAGAGCTGCATTTGAACCTGCAGTCAGAGAGGCGTATCCGACAGTCTTCATGGAGCTTCTGATCGATTTCTCAGTAAGTCTTTTACAGTGCTTATTCCTCCTCTCATCAAGAACAACAACTCCTGCGAATATGAAAACATTTGCTCTTCATTTGCCAAACTTACACGAGAGGGAACCAAATATTTCAGCCATCCAAAATATTGTGTTCCCCCTCCAGGACATGGGAACAAATTAATTTATGAGCAAGTTTTTTACAGCGTCATTTTACCGAGAAATCGATCAGAAACGCCGTGAAGACAGTCACATCCACCTCTCTGGGTGCAGTTCGCGCTCCCGACACAGGGGGAACAGATTTTCACGGGGGAACAGAGTTTGTGGAATTATGGTGTTAAACGCCGAACTGAAGTCCAGGAACAGCATCTGCACGAGTGTTTTTCTCCTCCAGATGTGCCAGGCTCAGGTGAAGAGCAGAGGAGATGGTGTCCTCAGTGGAGCGGTTTGGCCGGTAGTCAAACTGGAAGGGGTCAAATGTGGTGGGTAGTCTGGAGGTGATGTGCTCCTTAACCAGCCTCTCAAAGCACTTCAAGATCAGCTGCCACACTTTGGCAGCAGCTGATTGGTTTGTGTCATTGAAGCTGGCTGATAGAAAGCCAGCCTCCTCTCCTGATGTGTTTACCTGTCCAAGCCTGCACAGGTGTGTGTGACTCTGTGAGCTCAGCAGGATTCAGCCTGCAGACTCTGCAGCTCAAAGACAGAACACACAGAAATCACTGAGTTTCTGTGTGAAAGCAGAAAGGTGAGAAACACACAGACGTGCATTAAAAGCACTAAAATATCCTAATAGCTGTTAAAGCTGCCTGCTGACACATGAGCCTCAGTAATCTGTGCTTGGAGCTCAAATCTGTTCCTATTTCTCAGAGAAACTCCACCTCTGTCACACAAACAGTGCAGCACAGCTTTGTTTGGATCTCTCATGTTGAAAGTGTGATGGGACCAGAGTGTTTCCTCAGCACACACACTGAGGCTCACCTGTCTGACTCTCGGAGCTGACATCACTGAGGCTCACCTGTCTGACTCTCTGAGCTGACATCACTGAGGCTCACCTGTCTGACTCTCTGAGCTGACATCACTGAGGCTCACCTGTCTGACTGTCTGAGCTGACATCACTGAGGCTCACCTGTCTGACTCTCTGAGCTGACATCACTGAGGCTCACCTGTCTGACTCTCTGAGCTGACATCACTGAGGCTCACCTGTGTGAAAGGCTTCAGATTGATTGGTCAGAAAGATGACTCTCAGGTATGATTGCTGCAAACAGCATGAAGGAGACTGGCAGCCACAAAGGAATTCATTTTCCAATCTTTCTCCAATCAAAGATCAAAGATGAAGCTGTGACTGTTGGTTAGCAGACAATGTTGAAATGTCAGAAATGAGCATCAGCAGCAGCTCTGACTGTGCTGATGAAATCTGGGAGGAAGACAGGTAAGGCTTCCTGTTCACACTGATCCCAGAACAGCTGACTTATGAATCTGCATCCAAAGATTCAGCTGCACACATTTATTTCACTGTGGCATCAAAACTGCTGCAGATCAATACATTTATTGACTAATGACCAAAAACAAACCTCTGTCTCTGGATCTGTTTAGTGAATCATGATGACCCCGCCCCCTGACCCCCCCACTGATGCCCCTCTGAGGGCTCCTACCTATAAAAGCAGCGACCAATCAGCTGTGTGTAAAATGCTGTCACCTGGAAGCTCCCTCAGAGCTTTGAAGCTTTTAAAGAATGACTGAAGTCTCTTTGTGGTCAGCATCAGAAATATGAAACATATCGACCCTGTTAGCCGTTTGAATGTTGCAGAAGTCGTCACGAGCTCGCAGCACCTCAGCCGGACTCCTGCTGACTGCTCTAAAATCTGCAGCTTTGAATCCCTTTGAGAAGCTTTACAGGGGCAGAGCTGAAGGAGAAAGACTCCAATCCAATCCAATCCAACTTTATTTATAGAGGGCTTTAAAAGACAACAAAGTTGAACAAAGCACTTTCCAGATAAAAGACAGCAATACAATACAGTACAAAAAAAAAAAACCACATAAAATAATAATAATAATAATTTAAAAGGATAAACCATAAAAGGAGTACTTAAAAAAAAAAGAAAAAACAGTTCCCAAAATCACTCAATACTAACTAGAGACTATTATTTTGAAATGCCTCAGAGAAAAGGTGTGTTTTTAATCGAGATTTAAAGACCTCTAGTGTTGGGGCCAGCCTAACATAGAGAGGCAACTCATTCCATAGTTTAGGTGCCACTACAGAAAAAGCTCGGTCACCTCGGTGTTTCAGTCTCGACTTGGGGACAGCAAGGAGAAGCTGGTCAGCCGACCTGAGGGACCTTTGTGGGGTGTATGTGTGTAAGAGGTCTGTTAGGTATGTGGGGGCCACGCCACTTAAAACTTTAAAAGCAAACAATAAAATTTTAAAATAAATTCTAAAATAGACAGGCAGCCAGTGTAGAGAAGCAAGAACAAGGGTGATGTGCTCGCATTCACGTGTCCCTGTCAATAGACGAGCAGCAGCATTTTGGACCATTTGTAAGCGCGACAGTGAAGCCTGGTCAATACCAACATAAAATGCATTACAATAATCAAGACGGGTGGTCACAAAAGCATGCAAAACCCTCTCTAAGTCTCGAAAAGATATAAATGACTTAATTTTGGAAAGCTCTCAGCTGAAAAAAGCCATTTCTCACCACTGCATTTATCTGTTTGTCCATTTTAAAAGCTGTATTGATTTTTACCCCAAGATTGGTCACAACTGTTTTTACACAGGATGTAAGCAGACCCAGGTCAGATGGAGGAATAGCCACTTGGCCCAATTATAATGACCTCTTCTTGGATTACAATCCAAGAAGTTCAGAGCCAGCCACGCTCTGATATCTTTAAGACAATCTAACAAAGGACTAAAAGAGTTAGGGTCTTTACGCTTGAGTGGTAAGTAGATCTGACAATCATCTGCATAAAAATGAAATGACATCTTATGTTTTCTGATAATGGAGCCAAGGGGAAGTGAATAAATGCTAAAAAGAAGGGGCCCAAGGATGGAACCTTGGGGAACACCACATGACAGAGCAGCAGATGATGAACAAAATTTACCGACAGCGACTGAGAAACTTCTGTCAGTCAGATAAGACTTGAACCACTCCAGGGCAGTATCCCTAATGCCAACGTAATGTTTTAGGCGAGAAATTAAAATATCATGAGCTACTGTGTCAAAAGCCGCTGTTAGATCTAGAAGCACAAGTATGACCGAGTCTCCTGAGTCAGCAGTTATTAAAATATCATTAAAAACTCTCAAGAGTGCAGATTCTGTGCTATGAAATGCTTTAAATCCTGACTGAAATGTTTCAAAAATAGTGTGAGTATTTAAGAAAGATTGCAACTGTGAGGCCACTACTTTTTCCAAGATTTTTGACAGAACAGGAAGCTTTGAAATCGGTCTAAAATTGGATAACAAAGAAGCATCCAGGCCAGGTCGTTTCAGTAAAGGCTGTACCACTGCCTGTTCAAGGATACAGGTACTTCACCCAAGGTCAGACTGCTGTTTATAAGCCTTTGAATATAAGGTCCAATAGTGTCCCAAACCTCTTTAAAAAACCGAGGGGGGAGAATATCATTAGGAGAGCCTGATTTAATTTGTGTAACAATTTTCTGCAGATATGAAAGAGGCACAGGTTCAAAATGGCTAAAAACTGCAGGTGGAGTGGTGACAATGGAAGGGTCATAGGAAGGGAGTGAAATACGTGCTCTGATAGTCAAAATCTTGTCAATGAAAAAGTTTAGAAAAGCTTCACACTTTTCATCAGAAGCTTCCAAGCAGCTAGATTGTGGAGGGTTAAGAACAGAGTTTAAAATGCTAAATAAGACACGGGGCTCGTGACTGTTGTTATTGATTACACTTGCAAAATATGCCGATTTCTGGTTCCTAACAGTTTTCTGATATTTACACCAGCTATGCTTTAAAATATCATAAGACACCTGAAGCTTGTCTTTTTTCCATTTCCGTTCTGCTTTTCTGCAATCTCTTCGAGCAGCACGAGTGACGTCATTAAGCCAGGGCTCAGACTTGACTTTTGGCCGCCTGACCTTCAGGGGAGCAACGGTATCCAAAATGTTTTGATAAATAGAAAAAAATTCTGCAGTCAGCTCCTCAGTGCTGGTGAAAACGAGCCGCTCTGAATCAGCCTCAAATATCTTATTAAAAGCAACAGAAAACTGAGCAGCAGATGAGGGTTTGAACACACGAGATGCTGTAGGAGGCCCATGCATAGCAATGGGACGAGGAAACGAGGTTTCAAATAAAACAGGCATATGATCGGAGAAAACAGCATCATAAATTTTAACAATGGACGACAGTGGAAAGTATTTTTATAAATAGTAGCCACTCCTCCACCGCGACCAGTTGACCTCGGTGAGTTAAAATATGAACAGTCTGGTTTTAAAAGTTCTGAAAATGGACTTAACTCACCAACACTTAGCCAGGTTTCAGTCAGACAGAGGAAATCCAGCTTATGACAGACGAAGAAATCGTTCAGTATGAACGTCTTATTTGCTACCGATCTAGCTGTTTCAGTGTCCTGAGGCTCCGTGGGTTCACTCCACCGCTGCGAAGGCAAGGTGGAACAAAACGGAGCAAGTGGTTCCCCTCAGCCATTCCGACGACAGGTATCAGCCAGGTGCCAACGGGTTCCAAGGAGCGATGGGAGACAACACGGAAGTGCAAGAATTTGAGTTCCGCCAAGATGCTGTGGGAGATTGTTTTGCCATTTCCAGATGACGGCATTTTTAATTTCACCAACAGACCGCTGCGTTTACCCCGTCATTTGCAGCGCTTCCTCTTATGAAATGAGGCAGGAGTGCGATGCAGGTAAGCCGGTGTTCCAGGTAAAAGTAGAGGTCGGACAAAGGCCTGTCGGCCAGCGTTTATCCTTCCCAATTCCTCTGTGACAAGTCGAATATTTAAGAGAGCTTCGTGATCATAAGTCAGTAAAGAGTCAATGTGGTTCACAAAAAGTGTCAATAGCAAAAAAACACAGAAAATACAAACAGAACTGAGAGCCGTGGACGACGAGCCAATCACACCGGCGCCATCTTGAATCTTGAAATTTTGAAAGATTCAACATGCATGACTCTGCCGACTGGAGACGTTTGTATCTGAGCTTGGTGGAGGAGGGCTCTCTGAATGTGGCTCTTCTTCATATTATTATTGGATGCAGCAGTGAGACAGCAGAGTGAGCAATAAGACAGACGTGCAGCCACACAAAGTTTCTATTTGATTCATTCAAGCAAAGACGGAAGCTCACCTCTGCACCGTGTGTGCTCACATGATACAGGAGCTCACTGTGACATCATCACAGGTGAAACAGGAAGTGGGCCCCCCTCGTGCACAGTAACAGGTTGTGATTTGTAGCTGTGTGACATTAAATGTGATTTGTAATGGATGCTGTTTGGTTTTTCTAGCAGAGCTCGATGACTGCAGCTGATCTGATGTCTCCTCTCTGAAAGCTGCAGCACAGCTGAAGCAAAGCAGCCAATCAGAGAAGAAGCCACAGGTAACAGGAAGCTTTCACGTCTCTGAGTTCTTCCAAATGATTTGTGCAGCTCAAATATCCTGTGTTCCTAACATCCATCCAGCTGAAGTGACAAACAGGAAAACGAAGCTCATTTTATCCACAGTTTGACTTGAACTTAGTTTGTAAACCAACTATAGAGTTTGAGTTAGTTCCACTTTTTTCCTTTGCTCATTTTGATTGATTTCAGTGAAGCAAAATGTTTGTGACTCTTTGTTATTTGCTTGGTTTTGGTTCACTAGAATAACCTGCAGAGAGCTCCAACAGTCAGAGTGGCCTCATCTCTGTTCACTCCAATGGAGCTTTGTTTGTGAAATATCAGCTAAATCTAATCTAGAAATAATTGTGTGTGTGAGCTCAGGAGGATTGAGCCTGAAGACTCTGCAGTGAGACAGCACCCTGACCCTGAGACTCCCCCTGACAGCTTCAAGCTTCTGATTTGGAAGAAAGCCAACATGACGCTTCCCAGTGCTCTGACCTTTGGAAGGAAAAGAAAAGGTCAAAGGTGGAGCCTGAATAGGATTCATTTGCATATTTGCTGCTGTTTGAATCCATAGCTGAGATTGTGGTTTGTAAATGAAGCCAAACATTTGTCTCCTCCTGGTGTCGCTGGGATAACTGTACATGTACTCTGATCTGTGAGTGAGTGCAGCACAGCACACAGCAGCAGAGACTGGATACAAGGAGAAGAGCACAAAGGACACACAAACACTGGGAGACATGCTGTTCATTTGATGAGTTTATTAGAGATTTCCATCATGGAGTCATTGTGGGAACGAACTGCAGGGAAAAGAGCAAAGATCCAGAAATCCAATCCAGAGTTTCTCTGTGACAAACACAAACATGTTAAAGACACAAATAGACATTAATAGTCTTTAGTGACTGTTCATCCACATCAGTGTTTGTGTTGAAGACATCAGTGTTGGTCTCAGTGTGGTTAACAGCAGTCAGCAGTCCAATTAGAAAAAGCTCATTTCAAACACTTCATGCAGTTCATCTTCTCACCAGCAGAGGGCCACAAATCACCATCAATGAAGACTTCAAGGAGATGTTAGTGACATCAGAGCTGCACATCAACATCTGATCAATATGGAAGTTCATGTTTCTGTCATTGGATCAGTTCAAAAGCACAAAGCATGCAAATGTGCTCTTATTGTGAAAAGGTGCTCCTGCTGAGAGCTTCCTTCCTGTCCTGCTTCCATCACAGCTTCCAAAAATGAGTCCAACAGTAAGAGCATGTGGAGAGGTTGGAAAAATGGCATTAAGAAAGAGAAATCAAAGATTTGGATGGATTTGAATGAGCTCAGACTTGTTGAAAATGCAGAGGAGCTGGTTGTGAAGTGAGCTTCAGAGAAACACAACATCCTGATATTCACTGTGAAGCTTTGAGTGGAAAAAGACAGAAAAACAACATGTGGATCCTGGAATAATGGCAGCTTCCATCTTTAAAGGACTGAAGAGGAAGAAGTTTACAAGGAATCATTGAGAACAGTTTCAAACATCAACTGATTGAATCCATGAATGTGAAAACGTGTTTGTGAGTGAAAGAGACAGACATGTACAGACTGAACTATCTGTTCAACAGTCAGAGTGTTTCTCTAACAGGAGGACGCTCTTTACACTCAGCTCAGCACACACACACTGACGAACCAGGAGACCAGAACACAAACCCAGGATAAAGAGGTTCAGTGAATGTGGTGTTGAAGGTGTGGAGGTGGATCAGAGTGTCAGAGGAGACTCTGTAGAAGGACAGAGTGCCAGCAGGACAGTCCACATACACTGCTACTCTGTTAGAGCCAGAGGAGGAGGAGGAGGAGGAGGAGGAGGAGATGGATGTTACTCTGTCATTGTGCCAGACACACTGAGGACGACCACCATAGCACCACAGACTCCAGGACTGATCATTCCGTCCCAACAAACAGTCATTACTGAGTCCTTTCCTTCTGATTCTTCTGTAACTCACTGATATATAAACATTTCCTCTCCACTCGACCTCCCAGTAACAGCGACCAGTCAGACCATTTCTACACAGCAGCTGAGGACAAACATCAAACCTGTCTGGATGATCAGGATATGACTGAACCTCCTCCACATGTGTCACCTTCCTGTTGTTGTCAGACAGTTGTAGCTTTGTGTTCACTGTGTTTGTGTCGATTGTGAGTTGACAGGAATCTGATGGAGAGAACAAACACAATCCAGCTGCAGTTATTGATCCATCATCTGTTCATTGATTGACACTTTGATGATGACTCCTGACATCAGAGATGTGAATGAGTGATGTGACAGTTTGAAGATGGTTGAATGTGTGCTGCTTTGTTTTCATCAATCACATTAAAAACACACTTACACTTCCTCAGACCTGGGATCAGCCATCGCACTCCAGCAGGCTCCGCCCTGAAAGGAGGAGGGGGGTCAGAGGTTATTTCCTGTCTTCCTCTGAGCGTCTGCGTCTCTGTTTTCTACATGTTTTTGTTCTGGCTCGGCCGCACGGCTAATTTCCCTTTAGGGCCGATGAAAGCGAAGCTGCGAGCACCACGAGGGATGACCGCATCATTGAACTGTTCTCAGATCAGCATCAAAACCCTGCAGCTGCAGGTCTGACCCGGCTACAGGCAGAGGCAGTGATGGCCAGTGGGAGCCTGTTTGAACCCTTTGGAGTTCATTCTTTGAAGCTTTCAGTCTGGATGTTGTTGATGAGAAAGAAAGCATTCAAATGCAGCACTGGTCTCATCAAACTTCTTCTCCATCATTAAGTAGAGGAAAAGAAGTGACAGAGTCACAGCTGTGCTTCAGAGGCACACACACACTTGAAGATGTCTGACCTTTGAATATGACAAGTATAGGAAAATGATCCACGGATCAAGGAGATCAGATCCTGTGGATTAGTCTGCAGCACCATCAGATTGTTTTCCTGTTTTTGTCTCAAAGTGTCCTTTATACAGTCAGAAAGGCACAAAAGTCAAGAGGATTTAACCCAACAGCTGAAATGATGTTAGAACAGAGGATGTCCACGTGTTGGGCTCTTTGTCTTTCAGCAGTGCTTCACAGGATCTTCCAGTTACACATTGTTTTCACACTGGAACAACATTTGAATCTTCATTTGAACATCAATTCAAAATGACTCATTGAAGGGAATTTGCAGCTTTTGTCTTCCAGCTGAGAACTTAGAAGATCTGCAAACTGCACAAGGTTGTTAAAAGACTTGAAGCTGGAAATGAGCTCAAAATGGAAAACTGGCTCTGAAATCTGAGACTACATCACGCAGAATAATCACACCAAGAAGAACAACTTCCTCTGCGGAGCTCAGGGGCGGAGCTCAGGGGCGGATAGCAAAAGCTTTTAGACTCCACCCAAAATGTTTCAGAGCCTAGCAGCGGCCCTGGTCAGAAGCTTCCAGAAACAGGTAAGGGTACCAGAGCGGGCCTATCCAGGCTGTGGGTCAGGACCCCTCCCACCGTTCCTTCACAGTCCCAAGTGTGTAATCCTTAATCCAAAAACAAGCGACAGCAGCAACAGCATCCAGGAAGAATTACAAAAGCCCACCAATCCTGACACGGACACACCGTCCAATCAGCTCGTCTCTCAGCATCTGCACCTGTGCTTTGCTCCCACCTGTCTCTGGTTTGCAGGTAGCTCCCAGTGGATATCCTGTCCTCTTTTCCTGTGCCTGCTTTGGATTTCTCTTTGATGGACTTTGTGTTTCCTCATTTTGGACTTTTGCATTTGGCCCAATAAACGCTCCTTTTTCTCACTTCCTTCCTGCCTCTGGATCTGCACCTGGCTCCTCTCTAAATGCACTGATTTATTGCATTGTTGTCACTTCCATTATTTTATAGTGTGTGTTGGTTTTTAAACCACACTGTGACCTTTGTCTCTGAAAGAAATGCAGAAATGCATTTGTGCAGGGCTGCTGCCTTTAAATGAAAACATCTCCCTGTAGCTGTCAGCTTCTACCACAGCTCTGATTAGAAAACATTGATCAGTTTGTTCTTCTTTGGATCAAGCTAGGCTAACAGTTTCCTGCTTCCAGTGTTTGTAGGAAGCTCGGATCAATATGTCCTCGGCCTCTCTGTGCACACATTCATCTGATCTGAATCAGGCTCAGAGGGAAAAATGAGTTTTCCCAAAATCCTGCACTGTTAAATATCCTGAGATATCTACAACTTGTTCCTGGAGACGTTCTCCTTGGAGACCCCCTACATTAATATCCCTTATTGTTCACTTCCAAGAGTGTTTTTGTTGTGAGCAAAGGAAAAATGTTCCTGCATGTGTGATTGTTGTTGTCACATGTGCATGAAACAAACAGGAAGTGAGTGAAGGACACAGGAAATGCTTCCAGCTCTTCCTCCTCTATCAGACATCCTCTCCATACCTGAGAGTGTCCAGTCTCCAGCGTGGATCCTTCAGTGCGGCCGACAGCAGCTTCATTCCTGAGTCTCCTGGATGATTGTAGCTCAGGTCCAGCTCTCTCAGATGGGAGGGGTTGGAGCTCAGAGCTGAGGCCAGAGAAGTACAGCCTTCCTCTGTGATCAGACAGCCTGACAGACTGCAGACACACAAAACAACAATCCATCTGTGAGCAATCATTTCCTGTTTGTCACATACAATAACATCTATCCATTTCCATCCATTCAATTTAATGTAGCTTTAATTATAAGTGACAATGGCCAACAGACAACAGCATCATCTCAGGTTGTGTAACAGTGTAAGGTAACAGCCTCCAATCTTAGAGAGAAAGCCCCAACCATCAGACAATCCACTGTGAGCAGCACTTGGTGATGGTGGGAAGGAAGAACTCCCTCTGACAGAAAGATGCTTCCAATGAAAACAGGCTCCAGGAGGAGCTCGGACCATGACTGGTTTCAGTGTGAGGGCAAAGAGAAGAGAGCAGAGATGAGCTCAGAGAGACAAGAACCAAACACTAACTAAGGAGAGAGAAGAGCAAAGTTAAGGAGCTGCAGTAGTGGCAGATCAAAGCATCAGGAGGGAACAGAGGGGAGTGCAGAAGAAATGCATCATGGGAAGTCCAGCAGCAGCCTGAGCCTATAGCAGCAGAACTAAGGGAGGGTTCAGGGTCACCTGATCCAGCTCCAACTAGAAGCTTGATCCAAAAGGAAAGTTTGAAGCTGATCTTAAAGCAGAGAGGGGGTCTGTCTCCTGGACTCAAACTGGGAGCTGCTTCCACAGCAAGTTCAACATTTGGAAAAAGCTTTGAAAAAGTGTTTGTGCTGCACAAGAACATCTGGCCTTGGTATCCTGTCATGTCCTGGAGTGTTGAGGAGGAGAGGAGCCAAATCCAGATGCAGAAGCAGACTGACTGAACCTTTGATTAGTTTGATGGAAACAAAGTGCAGAAGAAAAAGCCATGAAAAACTAGAAGGAGGATCCAGAGAGGCAGGCAGCACCTGAGGAGGACAAACTGAGCCTGAGACAAAGTGGACATCCTAAAAGTGTCTCCTATCTCCTTTTCCTAAGCTGGGAGGTGGCAGGAGAATTAATAAGGACTCAGGAAAAGAGAAGAGCGCTGAGAATCTGAACCGCTTCACACTCGTCTCTCCTTAACAACGTGATGCTGGATGTGTTGGAACTACAATGTGCAGAAGATGGACTACAAAACCCACATCTTCCTTCAGCACAGTGTGTTCTTCCCGTGCTGTTTGATGCAGCTCATTTAAAGGAGAGCAGCCTGTGAAAAGCTTCATTCCAAAGGTGGAATCTGAAAGAAAAAGGAACATTTGGGCTCAGATTTCCTGACGTCTGCAGCTCAAAGACTTCTTTGGAAGTTCAAAAGCTGCTGGATTCACTAAAGAGGCTCAGAGTCAGTTTGGGACTCAAAGTTGTGGACACCAGGATTTTTGCTGCTGTCCTGATGGCATCTGGATTTAGAGGAGTTTGACTTTGAGGAGGAGAAGATTTCAATGAATCCCACAAACATCAGTGAGAGAAACAAAGCCCATCTTCTACCTGCTGTGGTTGTGATGGATGCTCAGAGGAGTGTTTTTAGGAGGGGACATGTTATCAGAATGAGCCTCTGCATGGACGGCTCAAAGCTGTGAGCGCAGCTCCAAAACTCTGTCCTCAAACTCTTCACTCAGTCCTCACGCTGAGTGTTTAGAGCTGAGCTCCACTTCCTGCTCCTCAGTAATGCTGATCTGACTGAAACAGAGCACAAATGAACTGAGCTGCTTTTCAGCAGTGCGCACACAGAGAGCCACTTCTCTCTGCTCAATCTGTGACCAATCAAAGCTGTGACAATGCAGCTCTCCATCAATCTGTGTGAGTGTGTTAGATTCATGCCTGAATGCTGCAATGTGCTGTTCAAAAATCCCATGTTCTATGTTCCTGCTGATCCACTCAAACTCCTTTCCTGCTCCTTGTTTAGGATTTCTAGGACTGACATTCAATTCCCTCCATCCATCTCTGATCCCAGCTGAGCTGAAGTCCAAACCAATGAGAATCCTGCAACACAACAACAAAGCTCACTAAGTCAATGACACCTGCAGCCCACCTGTGCTCACTGTGGCAGGTAAGGGCCCTGGGTTCTTTAAAGCAAACAGCCTTCATGAAACACGAGGACTTCCAAGAAGATTTAGTGTCCTGAGTCTTGTTCTTCCCTTCAGATGAACTAGAAGAACACTAGAATAGCTGCACTGCAAACTGTGCAGTGTGGGCAGCAAAGTTAGCACACTCACAAATGCTCAGTGTAACACTGAGTCACCAAATCCTCTGAACTTATTAGCAGGAAATAAGAGGAAGAAGCAAACAGCACTCAAAGCAGCTGCAGAACACAATGAACTGAAATGATTTGGAAATGTTTAACAATGAAATGAAAGATTAGAATTTCTCTGAAATGTCCCTTTAAGTTTGCTCAATGACAAAAGTCTCAATGAGGCTCCATGAAGCAAAGGTGGGCCCACACTCTCTCTGCACACACACTCCAGCCAGCAGATATTCTTCCAATAAACCAACTGGAACACCAATGAAAGCTGCTGCAGGCCTGAAGTGATGCTCGGAGCTCTGTGGCACAAACTGGTCGGCCGTTTCACTCCAGGAGCAAAAAGAAAATCTGCTCCTTATAATGCTGAAGCTGCACATTTACAGTCTGGGAGGAGCAGGAGGAGGAGGAGAGCAGGCTGATGAAGATCTCTGCTGATGCACAAGTCTCTGCACCTCCAGCTCATCTCTGCTGGAGTCTCTCAGTCAGCCGAGGAATGATCCCGAGATGGTGCCGTCTCCGTGGTAACTCTGTAGCTCCAGCTGATGGAGCTTCACAGTCTTCCTCATCAGTAACAGTCAACTACAGCCTATAATGTCAGCTGAGGGAGCTAAACAGTGGCTATGAGTCCATTCACTCTGCTAATGAATGCTAACATGGACTCAGCAAGCTAATGAGCTCACACACACACTTCCTTCTTCTCCAACCAATAGCAGAGCAGCATCACTCTGATCATGAAAACTACTTCCTGTTACAATCATGAGCCCTTCACAATAAAACAGGAAGCTTGTAAACATGAACCATATATAATGTAAAGACTCTTTTAAACTGATTTAACACACTGAACCATTTTAAAGGGATTCCATTTAAATCTTTACAAATAATTTAAGCACAATTATTTTCACCTCTCCTTTCATAAAGCACTGGTTCTCAAACTTTTCCCATCATGCCCCACTTCACCGGGTGAAATGTTTTCACGCCCCACGCGAAGTGACGTCGGAGGGTGGGGGTGTCCCCATCGTGGTGAAGTGGGGGTACAGCTGCTCTATGTACCCAGCAGACGGTGATGGTGGAGAGTTTGGCTAGTCGCTGTGTGCTCACGTATGTGCAAACATTTCCTTGTTCCACCGTCAGAATTACAGTGGTGTGCGGATCGATCTAAATATCGATCATATCAGATCAATGCTAGCGCGATAAGATCGATGCTTCAGTTTGTTTGTCTCCTGGAAGTTCAGAGCGTTTCTCCCCTTCATCAGAAAGCAGGCATGTCTGTGCAAACACTGGCCTTCTTTGCTCCGCCCCCTCCTCCCTGCTCTGCTCTGATTAGCTGTCTGCAGTCACGTGACTCAGTGGCACTGACCCCAGACCCCAGCACAGAGGTCAGAGGTCACAGTCGATGCTGCCCTTTAAAGTTTCACAGCTCTGATGTTCAGCAGCACTCAGAGTGCACTCACTAATACAATCATTAAGAGCAATAAAAATGTGTGTGTTAGCCTCTGTGCACTGAATCAGCACATTAATGATTTGCTCTGCATTAATCTGGGTCCTTTTTCACAGCAGTGTTCCACTTTACTGGGATATTTTTTATCTCATTTATGTGATAATGTCTCAGGAGCAGGCGGCACTCATAGGGATCATTGTCTGTGGAAGAAGAGTCATGTGACCTGTGAAACTCCTCTGTTAGATTGGTTAGATGCTGCCGGCCCCGCCCCTTTCATGTGACCCTGCAGCAGAAACCCTGGGTTAACTTAACCTGATAACCATGGTTTATCCTGATCACCAGTGTTAGGCTCAGTGACCCCAGATCCCCCAAAGAGACCCTGGGTATGCTGAGCTGGCTTCGTAGTGCAGGGCCCTGGTCTCCAAAAAAGTCCAGTTTCAGAGTCCATAAAAAGCTCAAAGATGTGTTTTATTGTGTTAACTCATTATTGTGGAGAGGAAACATTACAGTGAGTCAGTGCTCATTAAAATGTGTTTGTCAAAGTGTTTCATCTCATAAATCCTGACACACGGCTCTCCCCAACATAAGCTGCCTGTATCAGTATCACCAATACTGGACCTGGATTTACTTGGTATCAGACCAATACCAACATCTGCAATAACAGAGAATCAATCTGAGGTTCAACATTTGTTCTTCATCACTTTTCTCCCAGGTCCTTCATCCCCCACCTGTCATGACCCTGCCCCCCAGTTTGAGAAACACTGTTATAAAGGATGGTCCCAGTGTCTCCTATGCTAAAGGAGGCAATAAAGGAAGCATGGAAGCTCCTTTCCTTACTATCAGGAGAATTCAAACTGCTCTTATTATGGCCTCCATGCAGAGATTTCTGGGCCACTTCTCTCAGTGAGGAACCTTCCTCAGCAAAATGGATCATTGGGAAGCACTCACAGACTGAGAGGAAGGACAGGGATATTTATACACCTGAGGTCATCAGGAAACTGAACACAGCAGGTAACGAGACACAGCTGAAAATAATTAGACAACTACAGGAGAGGAAGTCAAACTAAACCTAAGACACCAGAGACGATACCTACCAAAATAAAAGAGGACGCATGACTGAAACACAGAAACCTGAGTGACCTTAGCAAAGAGAGGAAGAGGAGCAGTGAGGGAACTAAATAAACCTCACAAATACAAACAGGAAGTAAAACTAACAAGAACTGAAGGCTCAGAATGACTGAAAATCAAAGCTATGAGCAAAGATAAACTAAGAAACCCCAAAGCAACCAAACAGTAGCTCAGTATTGAATGGCCAGGATATTACAGTAAATAGCATTTAAGCATTCAATGCAGCTGCAGTTCTACAACACCCAGTCACATGTTTGGTAAAGATCCAGATAATCTAATCATTCTCACTGTGTGAGGGATGTTCAGCTGTTGTTAAACTCAAAAATCTATCAGCAGGTTCTGCCATGAAATGGAAACCTTTTCATTTCCATGATCTGCTCCACTTTGTTTATTGTGTTGATTGTTTTCATCAATGATCAGCTGGTCCATCATTATGAAGCCTATCTCAGTGACACTGAGTGTAGACGTAGACAGAGAGCTCTACCAGGGAGACAACCACTCACAGCCACATTCACACCTATGGACCATTTATATTAGGTTACAGTCAGAGAACCAACACAGGAACAGGGAGAACACACGAACCAGCTGTGAGACACTAAGAGACACTGCTGTTGGGTTTTATGTTTACTTTTTCACTAATAGACAAAATTAGAATGTTTTAGAGTAAAATTACAATCAAATGATTAATTAAATGGTGAATCAATCAAGAGGGTGGATTCACAGCTAAAAGGTGTGAACTGGGGGAGTTGTTGGGACTTGTTTTTACTCTTCTCAATTAAAAATTACAATGTTGTGAAGTAAAATCAAACTATTATATAGCAAATCATATGATCACTTAAAAAGCAGAATCAAGCAAATGATTAAATTAAATGAAATTAGTAGTAACTGAACAGTAACTTAGCAGCTGACTCAAAGCTCTAAATCAGTGGTCTCAAACAACCGGCCTGTGGGCCTCATCCGGCCTCGCCCCCTACGTCCGGTCCGCAAATTGATCTAAAAAATAACACACAATTTGTCCCTTTAAGTTACTTTTTTGACATTTTACTAACTCCTCTTAATTGGAGGGGAAGGCGAAATGTCAAAAAAGTAACTTAAAGGGACAAATTGTGTGTTATTTTTGACATCAATTCCTGGACCGGAAGTGGGTGGGGCCGATAGTTTGGACACCCCTGGCTTAGAGGAAGCACTCTTCTCTGTAATAGCAGACTGCTATTTTCTGAAGCTGAGAGGATCCATGTGCAGGTATTGTTGTTCTTTTTAGTATGTTGTTTATCGTTTTCTTTCTTTTTTTTTTTCAAGTGCAGCATTTGATGATCCATTTTGGTTTAAATGCTTGTGCTCTGTCCTCACTCTCCCCTTTTTCCTGATTTCACCTTTTTTCTCTCTCTCTCTTCTCTCAGCCTGTCAACATCAGTGTCTGACCTCACAGATGTGTGAATGGTCAGAAATTCCCATAAACACTCCTAAACCTGTGGAAAACCTTAATAGAAGAGTTGCAGCTGTGGACTCACATCATATTAAACCCTATGCATTAATAATGGCATGTTACTCAAGTTCATATGTGTGTGAAGGCAGACGAGTGAATACATTTGGAAATATAGTGTATCATTCAGATTTTGAATGATCAGAAAAAAAAAAAAGAATCCTGACCTGAGAATTTCCAGTTCACAGTGTGGACTCTTCACTCCAACAGACAGGAGCTTCACTCCTGAGTCCTTCAGTTCATTTTTACTCAGGTCCAGCTCTCTCAGACTAGAGGACTGAGAGCTGAGAACTGAGGCCAGAGCTTCACAGCTTCTCTCTGTGAGATCACAACCACTCAGTCTGAAAAATCATAAACAAGACCATTAATACAGGTATTAAAGTGTGTTCATGATACAGTGAGGAGTAACTATTTTACAATATTTAACCTTGTTTTCAAAGGAATACTCAGTGCCTTATGTAAACAGGCTAGAAATGTAGTTAACACTTTATAAAAATCACACACTGCTAAGCATTAGTAAGGTATTAGTAAATAATTAATCTATAAAGTATTACTCCTTCTTAGTATGAGATTTATAAGCACACACACAGACACACACAGTTTATTCTTCATTAATAAACTCATAACATGTTTAGTGACAGTATTTTTATGGTTTCTAAATGATGGTGAACTCAGCTGGAATGAGAAAAGTGAAAACTTTGAGTGACTGGATTGAGGGGTGCCTGGCCACGGTGACCTGACTTCTTTATTTAATTCAGGAGCACTTTGGAAATGAACCTGATTCGATGGTAGCTTATTTGACTAAAGCTAGCTAACTGGCTACAGAGGAAACGGGAACTTGAGGATCAAACTAAAGAAATTACAAACTCTTACACCCCAGTATATTATCAGTTTAATCTGGTAGAACATTTACTAAGTTCACACCTGTTTGTGATGCTGTGTGGAACATTCATTATTGTCTTGTTGCATTATTCATGTTTTATTTTCAGTGAAGAAGCTTCAGCATATTTAAGCTAAGTTCCCTCCAGCTGCTCAGTGCGTATTTTTCTCTCTTCCTACAAACTTAAACGCAGAGTTATGTTTCCATTTTGAGGTCAATATTTGTATGTTCTTTATCACTTTGTGTTGTTTTTCTGTTGTGAAGACAGGTGAAACTAGTGTGTGTGTGTGTGTGTGTGTGTGTGTGTGTGTGTGTGTCGAGGTCCTGCTGACTTTTCAGTTTTAGTTTGTAAATATTTTCTAACTCATAGATAGTCCTCACTACAGATGACATCACACAAAATGCTTAACTAACAACTAGTAACATCCTGAAATAGCCATCAAATAAAATATGAAATAAGGATTTATAAAACCTGTATTAAACTCACAGACAACTAGCTCTTACATAATCTTAATATCTGTAAATGTGCATCTAAATACTTTTGTTAATCATTTGCTTAGACTTTCTAAATGATAGCAGGAAGCTTTACCAGCTGCTAAATAACTAGCTTGTACTTCATGTAACAATTTATTTAGAAATGGTTACGCCAAAATTTATATATGAGCTTCGTAATCATATAAAATATTTGGGGCAACATTTAAACCACATATTTATGTTTATAAATAACATAATAAGGTGGAATATGGCTTTATAAAAGGTTAATACATTTAGAAATACCTTCCTGATACCCACTTAATAGCGTGTAATTATTATATAATGGTCACCAAAATGTAGTAATTAACTGTGACTTAGAAATAATGAAAAGTGCTAAGATAGAACACTAACAGCATAAAGCTGAACTTCATTAGGTAAATATTGAATTGGGTACTTTTACCAAAAGAGAAAACACAAAATGTTTTTTGATCTGACCTGAGATTTTCCAGTTTACAATGTGGAATCTTCACCCCAGCAGAAAGAAGCTTCACTCCTGCATCCTCCAGGTTGTTGTCACTCAGGTCCAGCTCTCTCAGACTAGAGGACTGGGAGCTGAGAACTGAGGACAGAACTTCACAGTTTCTCTTTGAAAGGTTACAACCACTCAGTCTGAAAAAGTATAAATACAAAGATCGATAATGTTACTGTGTGTTCATGATGCAATGAGAGCTTAGTAGATTTTAGTTTGTGAAGGAATCCTCAATGACTTCTGTTAAACGGTTTTAAAAATGTACCCATATACTCTAACTTGGAGGTAATTTAAATTACAAATATACAGGAATAAAAATGGTAAATTTTACCTTTTATATTATATAATGTTTGATTAAAAAAAGACAAAGCCACTTGATCTGACCTGACAGTTTCCAGCGTACAGTGTGGACTCTTCCCTCCAGCAGAAAGAAGCTTCACTCCTGCATCCTCCAGGTTGTTGTTACTCAGGTCCAGCTCTCTCAGACCAGAGGACTGGGAGCTGAGAACTGAGGACAGAACTTCACAGTCTCTCTTTGAAACTTTACAGAAATTCAGTCTGAAAAAGTATAAATACAAAGATCGATAATGTTACTGTGTGTGTTCATGATACAATGAGAGTTTACTAGATTTTAGTTTGTGAAGGAATCCTCAATGACTTCTGTTAAACAGTTTTAAAAATTTACCCATATACTCTAACTTGGAGGTAATTTAAATGACAAATATACAGGAATAAAAATGGTAAATTTTACCTTTTATATTATATAATGTTTGATTAAAAAAGACAAAGCCACTTGATCTGACCTGAGAGTTTCCAGCGTACAGTGTGGACTCTGCAGTCCTGCAGACAGAAGCTTCAGTCCTGAATCCTGCAGGTTGTTGTTACTCAGGTCCAGCTCTCTCAGACTAGAGGACTGGGAGCTGAGAACTGAGGACAGAGCTTCACAGCTTCTCTCTGAGAGGTTACAGAAATTCAGTCTGGAAAAAAATATTTGTGATAAAAATGTAATGTTTGAACTTAGACAATAAAAATATATACAGTACTGTTGCAAAGGAAATCAGAAACAATTGCTGTGATTTTTAAATCAAATGCAAATATACATAAAATACAGTACATTAGAGCTTCAACTACTGATTATTTTAACAATGAAGTATTCTATCGATTATTCCATCAATTACCTGAGTAACTGGATAAGAAATACTTTTTTGTATTAACAATTCATCTGCATATTTTAACTTCCGTACTGCAGTTTTTCTCTGTGTGAAACAAACAGGGTTGATGGAGCAGCTACAAAGTTCTCTGTTCTTCATTTGCTGATCAGGTGGTTGATGAAGGACCTCCAGCTGTTTCCCAGTAAAGGTTTTAAGGTGGTTACAGAAAAAAAGCACTTCTGTTTTGGATGCTAGAAAAATGTTTCCTTTCGCTCCACCTGAGCTCACCGTCTCAGTAACGGCTCCGCCTCTTTGTGCTAACTGCGTGTGTTCAGACAGACAGCACATAAAGCAGCTGCTGCTGTTGTGTTATCAGTGTTTCTGTTGGAAAACTGGGGGCTGGATGAGCTCAATATTGTAATTCTTTTTATTCACAAGCATCCTCCTAAATAAGTTTCTATTGAAGGTCTATTTTAGACTTTAACCAGTGATTAAAGCATAAAAGATATTTTGATGGAGCCCCTGAGTACTGAACGGGGGGGAGGCAAACGACAATCGCTAGTGCTAATGGCGGCACCCACTAGCAAACTGTGGTTATAGCAAAATTCTCACAACAGCAAACACAAACACACACAGCAGAAAGCAGTGGAGACATGAAAAAACACGCCAGCAATGATCCACTCTGTCTTGAAGGGTCGTTTTTTACAAATGAAGGAAATCCATTACAGTGAGAGAAAACTTTAATGCTGTTAATGCAGGTGAAACACTGTGGTTACAGGGTGACACCTGAGTGCTGCAGAGTTTAAACAAAGCATCAAAGCAACAAATTGGTGTCAAGGATTTTTTGGCAGCACGGTGGCGTGGTGGTTAGCACTGCGCCCCACAGCCAGAAGGACAGCTAGACCAGTGTTTTTCAACCACTGTGCTGCGGCACATTAGTGTGCCGTGGGAAATTATCCAATTTCAACTAATATGCCATGAGTGTCTGTGCTGTAGTAGTGACTGGGAGCATAATCATGTAATACTCTTCCATATCACTAGACTAGATAGCAGCAGGTAGCGAATTGCATTTAAGTGATCCGAGGCGATACAAAAATGTGACACGGAGGACAGCATGCACCTGATTTGCCAGGGAGTAGCTAGCGGAGTCATGAGAGCGATTCCTACACCAGAACCAAGTCTGCCATTTTTAGAACCCGACAGCAAGAAACTGGAGGCACAAAGCACCGGTTGAATGCCCAGACTGACAGTTCTCAGCGGTAGTTTTGCAACATGAGAACCATCTGAAATGCACACACTGCATACATATAGCTATATAACACTATACTGCCGGGCGACTGCTGCTGAAGCACCATTATCTGCCCCTACTAGCTGAACAGCTGGTTAGCACAGAGCCTGAGGCGGCTGATCAAAGGAACTTTGAGTTACTGTAATAACGCGACCGTTTGTCCTACCAGAAAAATTCAAACAGTTTCTGAAAGCTGCGAAACTGCACTTCACAACCAACATAGGGTATTACTGTGGTGTTATTACGGCAATTGTTGCCGTAAGTCCGCGAACGGCGGCATTTTGAAGTACACTGAGCCGATTATGTTTGGTGGTATTTTTATACTTAATGATAACCTTCATCCATTAAAACATTGTACGGGGATTTATGCATGATGATGATATTAAACTGGCATTAGCTGTGAGCTTGCCTCTTTCTCATGTATTGTTGTGTTGTGTTATTCCTGGTAATAGAATGCTTTTGGATAGAATTAGAGTTTGTAAAACACTTTGAAGTTTTCTACTATAAGACCACATTGTTGTGGCATTTGTTATGTTCAAACTGTGTTGTTGGAGTGGACATGTTACGTGCACTTTTTATTTAAAAGAAGATATATGTTATATGATAAAGTTCTTTTTTGTATTTATTTGATTCCTATTCAAGACACTTTGATGAGAATGACTATATTGTTAATATAGGCTACAGAGTATCATTTTTTAATGTTTTTGGCTGTTGGTGTGCCTTGTGATTTTTTCAATGGAAACAATGTACCTTGGCTCAAAAAAGGTTGAAAAACACTGAGCTAGACAGTCTCCCCATGTCTGCGTGGGTTTCCTCCCACAGTAGTCACTGGGGTTAGGTTAACTGTTGATTCTAAATTGGTGTGAATGTGAGTGAATGGTTGTCTGTCTCTCTGTGCGACAGGCTGCGACCTGTACAGTGTGTACCCTGCATCTTGCCCTATGACAGCTGGGATAGGGTCCAGCCCCCTGCGACCCCGAACAGGATAAGTGGAAGAGAATGGATGGATGGAATTATTTGAGTTACTTGAGGAATCGTTGCAGCCCTGCAGTACAAGAGGTTAAATATGTGGTATCAGTTTTACAAGATTGCCAACACCATTGGCTGAAGTGCAGCTCCAAACCATGACAAAGCCTCCACAGTGTTTTACAGATGGTTGTCAACATTCATTGTTGTATCTTTGCCCTGACCTCCTCAGACATATCGAAGATAATTTGCACCAGAAATTTCAAATTTGGATTCATTTTTCCATCACACCTGTTGGTAATACTTTTCAGTCCAGTTCTTGTGTCTTGTGTCAGTCTTTCAGCTGATCCAAAATGCTGCAGCTAGAGTACTGCAGGGGACTAGAAAGAGAGAGCAGATTTCTCCCATATTGGCTTCTCTTCATTGGCTCCCTGTTAAATCTAGAATAGAATTTAAAATCCTTCTCCTCACCTACAAGGTCTTGAATAATCAGGCCCCATCTTATCTCAAAGACCTCATAGTCCCATATCACCCCAACAGAGCACTTCTCTCTCAGACTGCTGGCTTACTTGTGGTTCCTCAGATACTTAAGAGTAAGAATGGGAGGCAGAGCCTTCAGCTTTCAGGCCCCTCTTCTGTGGAACCAGCTCCCAGCTTGGATTCAGGAGACAGACACCCTCTCTATTTTTAAGATTAGGCTTAAAACTTTCCTTTATGATCAAGCTTATAGTTAGGGCTGGATCAGGTGACCCTGAACCCTCCCTTAGTTATGCTGCTATAGGTCTAGGCTGCTGGGGGGTTCCCATAATGCACTGTTTCTTTTCATTCACCTTATTTACTTTGTTTATACTCCACTCTGCATTTAATCATTAATTGTTATTAATCTCTGTCTCTCTTCCACAGCATGTCTTTTCTCTCCCTCAGCCCCCCCTCAGCAGATGACCCCCCTCCCTGAGCCTGGTTCTGATGGAGGTTTCTTCCTGTTAAAGGGACTTTTTCCTTCCCACTGTCACCAAGTGCTGCTCATAGGGGGTCGTTTGACTGTTGGGTTTTCTCTGTATTATTGTAGGGTCTTTACCCACAATACAAAGCGCCTTGAGGCGACTGTTTGTTGTGATTTGGTGCTATATAAATAAAATTGAATTGAATTGTGTAATTTGGCCTTTCGTCCCCGTTTCACTTCCATTTCTGATGAGCCTTTGATGAACAGCAGGTGGATCAAGTGAAGACCAGCTGCATCCGTCAGGTCCTGTCTCAGGTCTGAAGCGGATTTTGTCCTATTTCTTTATGACATGACTCTTCAGATAGTTGCAGATACTGTTGTGTTGTCCTGGCCTGGGCCCTCTGGGCCCACGCTTTATGTTGGTTTTTGATAGTTTG
>JACBYM010000547.1:0-51928 GCA_013435755.1 Amphilophus citrinellus
ATAGGTGTCATTGACTTTTTTGATCAGACCGACATCAAGAATCTGTGGGCCAAATTTCATGTATTTTGGGCAAACTAGGCTGAAACTCTAGTATTGGGGAAATTTCGCTTTTTCCCATAAGAATAAAATGGGGCATTTCGGGCTCCGCCATGGCAACGTGGTAGAAAAAAGACTATGGGTCTAATTGGCTTTTTTGATCGGGATGATGTCAGGAATGTTGACATAAATTTTCATGCATTTAAAACAAACTAAAATTGTGGACCTCCATACAAATTTTCGTTTGCTTCTGTAGGGGGCGCTATCGCAGCTAGAATCTTGATTCCGTAATTGTCGATTCAGGCTTGTTCAGTAATGAAGTTATTCAAGTTTGAGGCTGATCGGCCAAAGATTGTGCGAATGAATGCACAAAGAAATTTGCGGCGAGACACAAAAATGAAGGGCAAATTTATGTGGTTGCCATGGCAACACCGTTGAATATTCTATAAAACCTCGCAGAACTTTTGATGGCCCACTTGTATAGATGATCCTGAGCGATTTTGGTGGCAGTCGGTTAAACGCCCTAGGACAAGTTAATTCAACTATGAGGTGTGCAAAAATGCTGAGTCGGCAAAGGTCAAAGTTCAGTCCAAGATGGCCGACTTCCTGTTTGTCAGGCGGCAACTTCATAATGTAATTTTTAGTTGGTCTTTATACGGTCTGTTTCTGACCCGAATTTGGTGCTTCTGCTGGAAACTTTTTTTTTGCCCCTCCCATAGGAATGCAAAATTTCAAAATTCTAGGGGGCGCTGTTTCGTCATTTTTTTGACTTTTTTAATGGCGCCAAAAAAAAACAAAATGTTTCACCAGACCTGGCTTACATGCAAAAATTGGTGACTTTTCGTATATGTTCAGGGGGTCAAATTAGCGATCGTTTACTCAGAAAGAATAAGAATAATAAGAATAATAATAATAATAATGAACAATTCTAACGATTCCAATAATGCGCCAACCCAGTCACCTTCATATATACGTTTTCGGAAACGTCTCGACCCGACGCACGTTTTCGTGAGGTCCATTGTCAATGACGAGCGCGTTGCGCTCGTCATTGACCCACTTTCGTCGCGCAAGCTAGCTGATGACGCTAACGATTTCAATTATGGGCTGTTCCACCCCCCCCCATATATACGTTTTCGAGAAGCGTTCGACCTGCCCTACCTTGTTTAAGGGTCCGTTGTCAAAGTCGAGCGCTTCGCGCTCGACTTTGACCTTTTTTCGTTTTTCGCGCGAGCGAATACAATAGGCTCCTCGCCGATCACTTCGTGAGGCTCGGGCCTAATAATAAACGAAGCAATTACAATAGGGCCTTCGCACGTTTCGTGCTCGGGCCCTAATAATAAACGAAGCAATTACAATAGGGCCTTCGCACGTTTAGTGCTCGGGCCCTAATTAAAGCCGCAAGCGGCGATGATCGGGCCCTCGCACCCGGCGCGCGTCGACCCGTGGCGCTCTCCAGCCAAGCTGCGCGTCGACCCGTGGCGCTCTAGGTGAGCAGCGCTCGGAGGTTCTCGCAGACGAGAGAGTAGCGGGCTCACCCGGCAGCTGACAGCTCAGCAGGCTAGCCGTACTTCGCATCGTTCGTCTCCGGCTTCCACTAGGTGGCGTCGGTGAGTGCCCAGTAATTAAAGTGTCACAATGCTCTATGTAGTGCTTGCAGCCATCAATGAAATTGTAATGATCATAGGATGATGATTATCAGTGTCCTACTGATTTCATGTCACCACTAGGTGGCGTTATGAGTGTGAAACAAAGTCTCCCTTACCCTCCCATTAAGCCTGTGAAGTTTGGGACAGATTGGACAATGTATGCAAGAGATGTGACAATTTGGTGTACTGTGGGTTAAGAGTAAAATCCCACATTCAGAGGGTTGCCACGGCAACAAAGTTCAATATTCGACAAAATCATGAATAACTTTTGATGGGCAAGTTGTTTAGACGATCTGGAGCCATTTTGGTGTCACTGGGTCAAATGCCCTAGGAGGAGATGATTCAAGCCTGTACAATTTCAGAAATGTAGATAAAATTTATCTCTGGGGCTACTCAAAAAACATGCTATTTTATGCCATTTGCAGATCCCACTAGGTTATGGACTTTATGCATATCAGTGTGTTCAGGGCAGGAGGCTTATCAAACCACTGAAGTCTTAGGCAGATAGGGCAATGTGGCTTTGAGTTACAGCCATTTTTGGCTTCACAGTGAAACATCAAACATTGGCATCCTGTCAGGGTCACGCCCTTTGCCAAAAACTCACAGTATTGAAACTGATTTCTATGCCCTAGAGTCTGTTCAGACCAACATCCAGATTCTCCTCCATTATTTAGCTGTTCTATAACTCTGGAAAATGACAGGATGTATGTGTACAGACAGGAGCAGCAACAAGGAAGCAAAAACTGGATCATAGATGAGCTCAGGTTAAGTGCTTAAGTGCTTTTCTGTTTTGTTCAAAGTCAGATTTAAAAATAATGAGGTGTGCAACAGGCTGGTGACCTGTACAGGGTGTACCCTACATCTTGCCCTATGTCAGCTGGGATAGGCTCCAGCTGCCATCATCTTAATGGACATGTGTGGCAAATTTCATGTGTTTCTGACCTTTCCCAGGCCTTTTACAAGTACTTTGTGTTTCATGGCTAATCAGGAGATGTGTGAGAAGTCACAAACGTCACTCTGAAGCATCAGAAATGTCTTAAGTCTATACAGATCTCTTTTAAGCTTAATTCAGTGAATTTGGAATCAGTAGTACAGTAGAGTATAACATGAGTTCACATCTTATCAAAGCGGTGATGTTTGGTACAGATTGGAGAATGAGTGTTTGATTTAGAGCACATTCCTGCACTGCAACTGTCATTAAATAATGTTATGGTGTTGTCTTCAAGGGCGCACTCTTGTGAAGTTTGAATGCAACTGGATGATGTATATGAAAATGAGAATGAGATGATTGCCATCACTATGGCAATGTCTTTTTTTTTATCGGAGTGAGATACGGTGATAAAGTGTCTGCTTCCTTTAAAATGACATTAAAACTATAAAATTAACTTTTATAAACCGTAAAAGGTTTTGCCTATGAATATTTTAGTCTATAATTTTATCTTTGTTCAATGCCAATTTTAAGTATTGAGAAATATATATTATATTATATTATATTATATTATATTTTTAAAACATGACATTTAAATCGGTTTCTGCTCTGTGCCAGTGTTTGCTGCCGTAGCTGGCAACATGTGATTGGTGGATTGGCGTCAGCCCACGCCCCTACACTTGTGATTGGTTCAATTGAAATTTTTGAACCGACATCCAATGTTATAAATAATGGGTGTCGTCCTCTCGCTCCTTCCCTTTGCATTGCAAAGTTTCAGAGAGAGAGATTGTGCTCGTGCTTTTGCTCGTGTGCTTTTCCTCAGTATCTGTGCGACTTCGGAGTAGAGAGAGACTTTGGTGATATTCAGACAGTGTCTGACAGTGATTTTTTTACAGCTTGCAGCGCGTGACTTTTGGGTAAGTTTGATCTCCTTTTTATTTTCTTTCTATTGTTTAGTAATTGGTGAATCCAGGTCTCTGTTAGCAAAATGTATTTCAAGTTTTATTTTTCAAACAGCACTAAAAATACAACTGAACGGAGGGAGCTATGCTTGTAATACCGGCTTGTGAGAAACGCTGTGGCGCCTTTTTTCCCCTGCTAGTAGTAAAAACGTGTAGGGCTAGCTAGTTATAGCGTGCTAATATCGCTAGTAGCATGTATCTGGTGTGTGTGTGTGTGTGTTTACAGTGGGGGACGCCAAAGCGATGCATGAAAATTATTTCTCTAGTCGACATTTTCTGTATTTAACAGCGGTGTAAATCATACATTAATTACAGAGGCATGGCGCTGATTAGGCGACCCTGCGCGCCTTTACACCCCCCCTCCCCAACACACACACACACACACACACAAACAAAAGGCGCTGCAGCGCGCCTTTTCGAGAACGCGGTTGATCGAGACTGTTTTCATTTGAATTGTGCTATCATTTGGTAGCTAAAGATAGAGGCGAAAAGCTCTCCGGGACAGAAAACGGAAGAGGGAGAAGAGTACAAATGTTGGGATGACAAAATCTTTTCAAAGTGGTTTAAATACAAAGAAATATGCAAGCCTGCTTAATTCCTCGTTATTAATAAGTTTTAAAGTATTGTTCAAATCACTGATATACACACAGTCATTAGTTACAAGTTACCCAGTGTTTCAGTTGGCTTTTTCTTTTTTTAATTATTTTTCTGCACTCCTACTGTTTCAGGGCTCATGCTCCCTGAGCACAGGCTCACAGACATGCTTGTTTAATATTTTTATTATTTTGTTTGTATGGATTTAGGCCTGTGTTAGCCCTGGTTCTGATGTGTTTAGTACCGAGCTTTGTCTCATGCTTGTTGCAGTGCAACAATTGTCTTCTCTCTGACACACACACTCTCTCTATCTGCCACACCTGTGGTTGTAGTCTCTCTCTGCCTCCCTCCTCACCTCTTTCTCTTTCTCTCTCCCCTAACCTCCAGTGGAGGGTGGTGCGTGGGGCAGTGGCTACTTACAGACGTGGCATGTTTTGACCTGAGAGTGCGGTCTTTTTGTTTATTTTGTCAGGCTGAAGAGATGTTGCAGCACCTGTGGCTTAGTTGTGCTATACTGACTGGTCCATTTCTGTAGCTACAGTGGTGGCTTACTGGTTTTGGGGTAGTCTTGGAGGACAGTCTTTTTATTTATGGACCAAGATATTTCTGCATTGTGTCTACTGTTGATTCTGCATTTGTAGAATGAAATATTCACTCAAAGGGTGTGTTAAAGGTCTGTTTGTGTCTGAACTCTCTCCTCGTCCTGTCATTTCTCCTCCTTCTGTCATTTCTGCTCCTCTTCCTCTCTGTGTGGTTTCTCCTCCTCTTCCTCATCTCTCTCTGACCTCTACTCCTTCTCTGTCTAAGATGGTGTCTAATATTGGTGAATTTGTTTGGGGAATCAGTGGGGCTTGTGCAGTGTGACTGGAGATGAACTTGATTTAGGTTTTTGATGATTAAAATATTTTTCATTTAGTTTCTCTTTTCTTTTTTTTCTTGAGCATGGGTTTTGGTGGGAGTGTGAGAGGGGGTGTATTTTTTTTTTTTTTTTACATGTTGAACTGATTTGTGTGTTCTTTTGGCTGCATCTATATGATGAAACAGTAAAGGGTGTGCTAAAGGTCAAAGGCTCTCTCTGTCTCTCCTCCAGTGGAGGGTGGTGCATGGGGCAGTGGCTACTAACAGACATGTGGCATGCTTTGACCTGAGTGTGTTGCAGCACCTCTGGCTTAGTTGTTCTAGATAGACTGGACTATTTTGTTCCTGTAGTGGTGGCTTACTGGTTTTGGGGCAGTCTCGGAGGACAGTCTTTTTATTTATGGGCCAAGATATTTCTATGTTGTCTAATGTTGATGCTGCATTTGTAGAATGAAATATTCACTCAAGGGTGTGTTAAAGGTCTGTCTGGCTTGCTCTCTCCTTCTCAGACACATGCACAGTGTAATTGTACTTAATTTTTTGGCTGTACATTCATGGAATTATGCAGTGCTGTCAGTGTTTATATTTAGCAATGCCCTGTTCAGTGTTTTCCATATTTGAACAGAGGTGGATTTCTGCTTTTTTTTTTTTTTTTTTTTTTTTTTTTTAATGCAAATTTCAGTTTCAGCTGCTGTGTAGTATTGTGTGTTTAACAGAACATTCTGGAAACTCAGAGTTGTCACCTGACAGTTTCTCTCACCTGAGTTTCCTCTGACCAATTAATGTATTAGAAGTAGTGTTGGTTCATTATTGTTTGGTAAACTGATTTTGATGAAATATCACGTTTTAGCTTATCTTTAATTCATTTATCCTGACCTCTACAAGTGTCAGTCATGGTTAGTTAAAGGACCGTTTAAAAGTGGGAAATCCAACAATTCTACCTGATATATTTTAGAGTTTCTGTATTTTATGGGAAACCTTACTTGTTTTGAGTGTGCCTTGCATCAGCACAGCCACCAGTACCAGCTGACTAATGTTGTACTTGGTGGTACATGCTACATTAATATCTATGCATGCATCCAGATTTCTTTATACATTTCCTGTGGACTTTTGAGTGTAATTACAGGTTCATTTGGATACTCATTTCCAGTACGGTGGTTATCCGGAAATTCTCGATCAGTAATATAGTAATATGTATTAAATGAGTTTAACTTTTATACTGCAGTCTTTAATCCTGCTCAGCAAAGTATAACATAATTTATTTCTCCTCCTTTTTAATGTTCTGACAATTGTTTAATTGTGTGTTTGTCTTTCTGTTTGTGCTAAGAGAGCAAATCTTCAGATAGACACAGCCTGCACCGTCTTCAAGACTCCCCTTTGAGCTTCTTCTCCTAGGAGGTAGCAAGGTCAGTCTTTTTAGCATTCATAAATGAAAATGTTTCAGAATAATTTTTATATGAAAAATGTATCCTTGTGGGTCACTGCTATTGGGTTTTGCCAAATTGAATGCTTGTGTTTTTAATTTTAATGTAGATGATGTCATAGGCTTGAATTATTGGAATATGTCAGAGTTTGGAGCATCATTTTGAACCAGATTTGTCTATGCTTTCAGAATGCCGCGAGGGAAGTCTCATCGCCGCTCCCAGGCGATGAAGAGGAGAGTGGCAGAGCAGCTTGCTGTTCCTGTGCGCTCTCTGCTGGCTAGGGAGGACGTCCCCACACGTATGTATCTGTTCTGTTTGTGAACACTGTGAATTGAAATTGTTACTGAGTTTTCAAAGTCTCATGTCTGTCTTTCAAGGGCGTGGCACCGGTTACCGTCACCGTGTGGGGCGATGGCCAATTTCCCCCTTCACTGGGAAGAGCCACAAGTTGGTCATCCCGCCAGGGTCTCCCGACAAGAAGGTATGATAGCTGTTCAACAGTTAAAGAATCATATAGGGAGAAAATATGAGAAGCATAATGTGGTTAACATCCAAAATTCTGCCATTTCTCAGTTTGTATTTGTTGTTGGAGATTCCCATCTGCGCCACTTTGCGGATGGATTCGTGGCACTGCCAGAGGGTTGCTTGTCCTTCGGGATCAGCGCCACGCCAGGCGCTTCGGCGTCAGAGCTCGAGAAGGAGTTCCTTCACACCCAGCTAGATCGGACTCCTTCTCTGGTGGTGGTGCTCGCTCCCTCCAACAACCTGACTGCCAGCAGAACAGTCACAGAGGCTGCATCCGACTTCGGTCGGTATCTTGCTACGGTCTGCAGCCGCTGGCAGAAGGTATTATCAATTTATTTTTATATATATTTTGAAAATTTCTGGAGTCTCCCATTTGAAACTAACAATACATGATATTGTCTTTAGGTTGTTGTCCTGGATTTTCCGCCTCGCCTCACTGTCGAGGTGGAACTGCAGACACTTTTGAGCCAGGAGTATCATCGTGTTGCAGCACGGATGAGTATGTAAACCTTAACTTCAAGATCTTCCATGAACTTCTAGTGAAACGAATAAAACAATGTTATCCAGTGTTCTCCTAACCATAGTTATTTTCCTGAAGGTGTCAAGTATTATTCCGTTGCTGAACACTTTCCAATGGACCGACTGCACCTGTGGGCTAGAGATGGGGTGAGTAACATTGCTTATTTGATTTATATCAATTCAAAAATAAGCATAAAATGCACTTAATGTAATATGTTTCTCTGTTGCCTCTTTTGCAGGTCCATCTGAGTGATACAGACGGGGGAATGGACATCCTAGGTCAACTGATTTGGACTGTGTCATTCCTACAGCTGTCTGAGGCACCACCCGCTCCAACCCCGCCCACGGTGTCTCAGAAGAACCCGCCTGTCAGAAGGGTTGCACCAAAGCTGGTCGTGACAGGCCCCGATCCTCTGCCACGGCCACACCCTTCTGAGTGGACGATTGTCGGACAGGGCAAGAAGGTGAGTTTTACACCTGGTACAAATGCTAGAATCATGTTTATTAATGACCACATAATTAATTAAATCCTACTGTTTTTCCCTACAAAAGAAGCGGCCGGGGAGCCCTACCCACTCCACTGGGGACCCCAAGAAGAGGCGGCTGCTTCGTGACCGGCAGGTTTGTTAACCCCTTAACTGGCCGCTGCCAGATCAAGGAAAACGCCTGAAAAAGCATACCCAAATTAAATCAGCTGCTGTTCCTGAACTCTTTGGAGTACATGCAAAAGCTTGGTCTCTTTGTAAAGAAGACAAGCTATATTTTTCGTTTCTGCAGTCAAAAATGCTGTAACTGTAATGAGTATGTAGCTATTAAGTTTGGAACACAGAAAAATTAGGCAATTTTTACCTCGCCTGGATTTTTCCTGTTAGTTTTTATCTAATTACACACTGAGTGTAGAAGGTATGGATTGGAAAATATAATGAAGCTGTAGAATGAAGTCTTTTTACCGTGGATTTCAAATTTTATCAAGATAGCACAAAAACCTACTGTTTTGTAAAGGTTTTTGTCTGTTGATCTCAGGTGTGGTCTTGCTTGTGCCATTTGGAGATGGCCAAGTACCACATGTGACCAGCCTTTGTTATACATACTTCAAATGGCTGTAACTCATCAATGCTTCAACATACAGTCATCAATGAGGGCTCTAATCAAAGATACTACCCTGAGGAATCCTCTGATATACACAAAGTTACTGATAGTACAAATTAATTATAATTATAGACATATAAATCAGAGGTTGCCCTAATTTGTAAAAGAAGGAAAATGTTAGGCCTTCCTTCACAAACCCCCCCAGTCTATTTTCAGTGATTCCTTCACACACACAAAACAAATAAATTATATATTGATCAAAAGTTACAGTAAATGTAAACACTACATATACACATAAAATAAAAAACCACAATCCTCCCAATAGTCCTTCTCTGATACACAACTTACACCCCCCCCCCCCCACCCCCACAAACAAAACTTACACAAAGCCCACCACAAAGCATAAAGCTTTCTGTAAAACTTTAGACACTTAACTGGTCAAAAAAAGCTCTGAGCCTTTGTCCTCCTCATCCTCATTACATCTAAACAGCATATAATACGACGACGAGCTGAGAATAAAACGTAACACGTACCGTGGTTCGCCGTTGGAGTACAGCTGTTCGTTCGCGACACTCCGTAAAACCGGTCGAATCAGCGAGTAAATCCTCTAATAAACAATAATCCACTCTCGTGAGTCATTTCGTCACTTCGTTGAATAAATATAGTCTGTTTTTGTTGCATTCCCAGAATCCGTTGGCGAGAAAAAGTATTGTAAACGCTGTTTACGCACACACACTTTCACTTCCTGCTCAGTTTCACGCACCAAGGACGCACCAAGGACGCACTGATTACGCAGGCAGTTTATGGTTTCATATGAAAGCCCACCCCATAGCGCCATATACCCACGTGTCAGGAATTTTATTGGCTATACATCTGTGGTTTCGGATTTTGGGTCAGAGTCGACCAATCAGAACGATTGGACAAGATTTGGGGGCAGGTCCAGAAAAGTCACATGACACTGTCTGGTTATTATTGGCTCTGGAGAACCCATTTCATAACATGATTGGACAAATGAGGTGTCAATCCAATTCTGAGGGTCTAGTCTGTCATATAAAAGCATCGTAAGGGCGAACGGCAGCGTTACTGTGACGCTATGAGACTTCAAAGTCGGAAATCGCTACAGAGGGCCCGCGGGCGGGCCGTTGCCAGTTAACAGGTTAAATGTGTATTTCATTTTTGGTTTTAGTATATTAAAGTTTCGGGCTCATTTTAATCAATGTCTTAATTCTGTCAGGGGGATACAGTTTCCACCATCCCTCTGTGCCCTGTCCGCTTCAGTGCTGACATTTTAGAGGAGATGGACAAGGTGTCGCCATCAGACCTTGACTCTGTGGAGTCCACGGCCAGCCTTCCCACGGGAAAGAAGGTGAGTTCTTCAGCATCCAAATGGTGGAATTGTTTTTTTTTTTTTTTTAATATAAAACCTTTTATTATTCAGAATATTTATGTTGAATTTTTTCTTGCCAGCCGCCCCGTGTGAGAAGCCAAAAATCCTCCAGGACCCACCAGCCCAAGCAGCAGGTTTGTAAAATTCTAACAGAAATGGAAATTGCAATGTTTTTCTCAGCTGTTGCAAGATGAAATGAATGAATAAAAACTCGCAGGTGGAATCAGGAGGTCTGGAGGTGAAAGCCACATCACCTACCAGTTCTTCACCTGTGGTGGGGGCCGACCAGGTGTGTGCACTTTCAATATTTTTAATGTAATCCAGAATAAAAACTCAATCGTCTGTAATTATGTTCTGTGCTCATGTTTTGGAAGCACTAGTGGCTTAAAAATAACATCAGTTTCTGTATCTGCGCAGATGGACTCGCCTACAGTCTGTCAGGCCCCACCCGTTAGAAGGGTTGCACCAAAGCTGGTCGTGACAGGCCCCGATCCTCTGCCACGGCCACACCCTTCTGAGTGCACGCTTGTCGGACAGGGCAAGAAGGTGAGATTTACACCTGGTACAAATGCAAGAGTCATGTTTATTAATGACCACATAATTAAATCCTACTGTTTTTCCGTACAAAAGAAGCGGCCTGGGAGCCCTACCCGCTCCACTGGGGACCCCAAGAGGAGGCTGCTTCAAGACCGACAGGTTTGTTAAATGTGTATTTCACTTGTTTTAGTATTATAAAGTTTTGTGCTCATTTTAATCAGTAATGTCTTAATTTTGTCAGGGGGATACAGTTTCCACTATCCCTCTGTGCCCTGTCCGCTTCAGTGCAGACAGTTTGGACGAGATGGACAAGGTGTTGCTATCAACCCTTGACTGTGTGGAGTTCACTGGCAGCTGTCCTGCTGGAAAGGTGAGTTCTTCAGCATCCCATTAAAATATGGAACTTACTTTAAAAGTAAAACCCTTTTATTATTCAGAATATTTATATATTGTATTTTTTTCTAACTGAAATGGAAATTGCAATGTTTTTCTGGGCTGTTGAAAGATAAAATGAATGAATCAAAACTTTCTCAGGTGGAGGCAGGAGCCAGTACTGTGGAGGTGAAGACAGAATCACCTACCAGTCCTTCACCTGTGGTGGTGCCAGACCAGGTCTGTGCAGTTTCAATATTTTTAATGAAATCCAGAATAAAAACTCAGTCACCCTCAACAAGATACTGTATGTTCTGTGCTCATGTTTTGGAAGCACTGGTGACTTAAAAATAACAGCAGTTTTTGTATCTGCACAGATGGATGTCGAGGCTGTGGGGGTGACACCTGGACCACCTACCAGTGCAGTAATCCAGGACACTGTGGAGGACCAGGTTGGTGTCTTTTCATATTAAATGTAGTATCACAAGTTCCTGGCAGATTTTATCAATTTAAGATTTGTTATCCCATATCTTTTTCTAGGTGGAGGCAGGTTTTGTGGGGGTGCCACCTGCGTTGCCTACCAGTGCTGAGGTGGACGAGTGCACACCAGGAGTCTCCAAAGATAAGAACAATGCTAACCCCAGTCTTTGCATGTCTCCACAGGATAGTCAAGCATCAATTGTCAGTAGTAATGGTAACCGTTCCACTACATTTAGTAAGAGTGTGAGAGGGTCATTTCATCAGGGTGATGATAGATTTCAATATGGTGGAGTTCAGTGTATGGCTATCAGTTTGGTTAGCTTAGCAAAGCACACAATTGATAGTGTCTTTTCATGGCGAACAAAAGATGTGGACAGAGTTGTAGTTTTAGGTGACAAGTTGTACACAGATTTGAGAGATGGGGAGATGATCAGTGGCTCAGCCAGTTATCTGTGTGTGCCTGATTTGCCCAGAAATGCATTTATTGATGGGCAGCAGTTTGAGTTTGAGTTTGGAGATTTTGTGACTGGAGATGTTGACGTGGTTGAAGGTGAATTTACTGAGACTGGTGTCTACACTAGCTTAGAGAGTGGGCTGCAAAAGATTTTTGCAGACTATGTTACATGTCTTCTGACATTGTGTGGCAGCACATGTGCAGTCATTTGTCACAATGGAGAGTATGCAGTGTTTGACTCTCATGCACGCAGTGCTGATGGTATGGTCAGTGAAAAGGGAAGAAGTGTTGTGTTGTATTTTAGTTCACTTGAAGATGTGTTCAGTCACATTTGCTGCCTGGCTACTGCCCTCAGTAAGGAGCAAAAGCCTTTTGAAATAGCTGGTGTTTGCATTAAGCAAGTCAAGGGCTCAGAAAGTGAGAGACTCACAGAGAGTACAAGTGAGGAATCTGTTTCTGTTTCAGGCCAGGAGGCAAGAAGAAAACGCAAGATTTCTGTGAGCAATTGTAAAGCTAAGAAATTAAAACAGTATGATGTAGCTCAGCTTAATTCAGATGTTGAATTTGTTGGTGAAATAGTGAACAGCAATCTGGTGTTTAGTCCTATTCGTGAGCAGGTTTGTCGGGCCTTGTGTACACAGTTGAATGTGGAGTTTGAAAAGACTAGTGTACCAGTGTCTGCACGTGTTGGTCTTTTAGGTGCTCCGTGCAAAAAAGAGAGCATAGTTGCTGATGGGAACTGTTTCTTCAGAGCTATTTCTCAAGCTGTGAGTGGCACACAAAAGTATCATCGCAAAGTAAGACTTGCCATTGTTAAAGAGTTAGAGAAGAAGACTGTAACATATAGCAACATTTTGAGAGCCGACTATTCGTCTGTGTCTGAGTATATTGAGAAGTCTAAAATGAGAAACGTTAACAGCTGGGCTACAGAAGTAGAAATACAAGTAACTGCAGATTATTTAGGAGTGGACATATTCACATTTTGTGATGGCCGTTGGCTAAAGTACAGTTGTAATGGTAAGCTTTTTTCAAAAGACAGCATCTATTTAGAAAATTGCAATGGAAATCATTATGAAACAGTGGTTTGTGTTCATGAGCCTGAACTGGAGAGTTGTTATGGGTACTGTAAAACCAGTGCATTGTTTGTCACAGGGTACAAGACTAGATCTCAAAGTAAGGATAATAGTACCTTACTTTCTTTCAAACACAACAAGCAGGTTGTTAAACATCACACACAGCCTAGGAATACACAGGATCACACATTGTATGCAGATCCAGTATCATTAGATACAGATGCTTCTGATGAGGTTGTGAATGACAGTCGGGTGACTTTTAGCTTTAATCCACTCTCTAGCGAAATTGCACAAACTTTATGCTGTAAATTTAATGTTGATTTTGAGAAGCAGGCTGTCAAAGTACACTCTGTATCTGGGGATTTAGGTGTTGTTTGTAAGACAGATAAGGTTGTAAAGGATTGTAATAGTTTCTTTAGAGCTTTATCTCAGGTAATCAGTGGTTCTCAGAAAAGCCATCGGAAGATGAGGCTTGCTATTGTTAAGTATATGGAGGATCACAGTGAAGAACACATGACATTAGTGGGAAATGAATACGCTTCTGTATCAGAGTATGTTGCAAAGTCACAGATGAAATATGTTGGGCATTGTGCTACTGAGACAGAATTTCAGGCAGCAGCAAATGCTTTAGGATTGGACATATTTATCTGTAATGGTGAAAAATGGCAAAAATACAGCTGCATGACTTCAGCGTTGGCAAATGAGGGGATCTACTTAAAATGTGAAAATGGTCATTTTGAATCAGCAATTTGTGTGCAACATTTTGATAAGAATACTTGTTTTGGTTTATGCACAGAGAGCAATTCATTTGTACCACAACATATGCGTAGACATAAGCTAAATAAACAGGCTATGGCAAATATCTTTAGTGCCGCTGGCAACTATAGTTTTTCTAGATATTTCAAAAAGAAACAGAACTTCCAAAAGAGAGTTGCATATCGGGACCATGTCTTGTACAAGCAGAAGTTAAAGGGAATTAGTATAAAAAAATATCAGCAAAATGTGTCACACAGAGAAAAGGTGAAGGACATGAGCATCAGGAAGTATGCACAAAATGTGTCACACAGGGAAAAGGTGAAGGACATGAGCATCAGGAAGTATGCACAAAATGTGTCACACAGGGAAAAGGTGAAAAAGACGAGTGTGATGAAATACAAATTGCATCATTTACACAGGAAAAATGTAAAAGTTGATATATTAAGAAAGTATCATGAAAATCCAGAATATAAGAGGTGTGTTATAGCAGGTATGAATCTTAGAAGGCAAAAAAGAAAAGAAAAGTCAGAGCAGTTTGTTTCTGTTATGAATAATTTTTTGGATAAAGTAAAAGATGGGCCAGATTTTGTGTGTTGTGTCTGCCATAGGTTGTTGTTTAGACATCAGGTGCTGAATTGTGAAAAGAGCCATTATAATATGACTCAAGCTATTGCGGTGGTTGCCAATAGATGTTTAACTGAAGAATATTTACATAAATGTAATAAAGATTGTGTCAGTCCATGTCACTGGTTGGACACTCCTAGAGGTAAACTGTGGATCTGTTATACATGTCATTATAAGATCAATAAAGGGGAAGTTCCTCCTGAATCCGTGACAAATAATTTGGAAGTTCATCCTATTCCACCTGAACTGGCATGTCTGAATAGCTTAGAACAACATTTAATTGCTTTACACATACCATTCATGAAAATGCTAGCTTTGCCTAAAGGTGGGCAAAATGGAGTACATGGACCAGTGACTTGTGTGCCAGCAAACATTGTACAAACTACCAATGTTTTGCCCCGTTCTAGTATGGAAGGATCTTTGTTGCCTGTAAAACTAAAGCGCAAATTAACTTATAAAGGCCATTATGAATACCAATTTGTTGACACTATGCACATAAGGCAGGCTTTGCAGTATTTAAAAAAGACAAATGTGCATTATAAAGATATAGAATTCAATGAATCTTGGCAAAATGAGTTTTGCATGCAACAAGATGAGGTTTTATTAAGGGAGAGTGATGAAAATGTAACTGGTGGTGCATCTTCAAATGCTGATGAAGATGAGCTTTTGCATGATAGACAGCAGCATTGTATGTTTCAGGACACGTGTCTTATGCCTGTTGACATTGGTCAGGAAGCCCTAGATCAGTATTTTGTTGATATATTAAATCTGGCTCCAGCAGAGGGCAGTAATCCTGTCAAATTGCTTTCAGATCAAGCAAACGAAGCCAAATGCTTCCCGGTGTTGTTTCCACATGGATGTAATACATATCATGAAAGTAGAGAGAGGCACTTGACATTGTCTCGTTATTTTAATAACAGAATTTTGCACGCTGATGGCAGGTTTGCAAAAAATGTAGAGTATATCTTTTTTGCTCAGTATATGTCCGAGATTGAACAAGTTGTTTCTAATGTTTCTATAGCGTTACGGAAAGGAAAAGCTGGTTGTAAATCTCAAAAAGTGACTGCTGACTTGTTGAAAGATGAGGAGTCTTTGAAGACGTTGTTGGAGTTTGATGATGGGTATCGTTTCCTTAAGCCTATTAGAGGAACCCCAGCTTTTTGGCAGGCAGCACAGCGTGACCTCTTAGCTTGTGTTCGTCAGCTTGGTATCCCTACCTGGTTTTGTTCATTTTCATCTGCTGATATGAGATGGACTAATCTTCTTTATAGCATTTTGAAGCAGGAAGGTAGAACAGAAACTGTAGAACAGTTGGAGTGGGCAGACAGGTGTGATTTGCTGCGTCGCAATCCTGTAACTGCAGCGAGAATGTTTGACTTTCGGTGGCATTGTTTTTTGAGGGAGGTGCTTATGTCTCCACTGCACCCAATTGGTAAAATTAAGGACTACTTTTACAGGGTGGAGTTTCAGCAGCGCGGTTCACCTCATGTGCATTGTCTGTTTTGGATTGAAAATGCTCCACAAATTGATAAAAATACAGATGAAGAGGTAATTCAGTTTATTGATAAGTATGTAACATGTGAATTGCCTTCAGAAGATGAGGCTTTATTGGAAACTGTAACATCTGTACAGCAGCATTCAAAGCGGCATTCCAAAACTTGTAAAAAGAAGAACACAGTTTGCCGTTTTAATTTTCCCAGGCCTGCATCTGCTCGAACATTTATATGTCGTAGGAAAAGCGATGAAGTTTGTAAAATGTGCAAATGTCAGATAGATGATACAGATGCTAATTTACAACAGTGTGAATGTGTGAATAAGGGTCAGGAGAAATCTAATAGAATGAAAAAAGAGCAGGCCTGTGATATTTTAACATCTATTAAAGAGGCTCTTTCAGATGAGAGCAGGAGCTTTGACAGTGTGGAGCATTTGTTTCAGAGCTTGGGCATAAGCCAGTCCACTTTTGAAGAAGCATACACACGGTTTAGTCGAAATACACATGTTGTATTGAAAAGGCAGGTTAATGAGGTTTGGATCAATCAGTATAGCAAGCCACTGTTGAAATGCTACAATGCCAATTTAGATGTCCAATTTGTCATCGATGCTTATGCATGTTGTGTTTATATAATTTCTTATTTATCTAAATCCGAGAAAGAGATGGGATTGTTGTTAAGTAATGCCCAGAGGGAGGCATATAAAGATGGCAATGTTAGTGCCAGGGAGGCATTAAAATCACTAGGTAGTGTTTACCTCCATAACCGAGATGTTTCTTCCCAGGAAGCTGTGTACAGGCTAACAAATATGCATTTGAAAGAATGCTCTAGAAAGGTTGTATTTGTGCCAACAGGGGACAATGTAGTTAAAATGAGTTTGCCTTTAAAAGTGTTAAAACAAAAGGCAACATCAGAGGATTTTGCAGCAGAGGATATGTGGATGAAGAGTATTGTTGATCGGTACAAGAACAGGCCAAATGATTGTGTTTTTGATGATATGTGTATGGCCACATTTGCATCAGAGTATCGTGTTTTGAGTAAAAATGAAAAATCGTGTAAGCCAATTCAGTTGAACAATAGATGTGGTTTTGTTACAAAACGAACACGATCCCAACCTGCGGTTGTTCGTTATGTGCGGTTTTCTGAGACCAGAAACCCTGAATCCTTTTATCAGAGCATTCTTCAGCTGTTTTTGCCTTATCGTGTAGATCAGGAGCTGAAGCCTCCTAACTATGAAACATTTGAGCAGTTTTACAGGAATGGTTTTGTGAGATTTAGTGATGGGTGTTTGCATTCAGTAAAGTCCGTTGTAGATGGGAATAGAAGTCAGTTTGAAATTAATGCTGATAAGCTGGATAATATTCAGAATGTGATTGATGAGCATGGTGTATTAGACGATGCCTGGTGTGAACTGTGTCCTGAACTAGAGTTGGAGCGTTTAGAGTGTCAGCAGGAACAGAAAGACAAGGAGCAAGTTGTGGAAGAAGATGAGAATATTCCAGACTTGGCTGTGTGTAGCGAAGTGTCACGCGTGGAAAAGCGAAATACCGTTATGTGCAGAAATGATGGTTTGTCTTTGATTAGATCTTTGAATGAGACACAGCTTTCGGTTTTTTATCAGATTCGGCACTGGTGTCTGGATAAGGTAATGGGAAAAAACCCAGATCCATTGCATGTATTTATTACAGGTGGAGCAGGAACTGGGAAAAGTCATTTAGTGAAAGCAATTCAGTATGAAGCACAGAGGTTATTGTCACCAATGTGTCACCATCCGGATAATATTTGTGTTTTATTAACTGCACCCACTGGCATTGCTGCTTACAATTTACACGCATCAACAATCCACAACACATTTAGTATTGGGAAAGATGTCCGCTTGCCTTACACACCTTTGGGAGAGGAAAAGTTGAATTGTTTGCGCGCTAAATATTGTGATCTGCAGATCTTGATAATTGATGAAATTTCTATGGTAGATCAGAATTTGATGGCATATATTCACGGTAGACTAAGGCAAATTAAACATACTGGAGATTTTTCCCCTTTTGGAAATGTGAGTGTTATTGCTGTTGGAGACTTTTTTCAGTTGCCTCCAGTTAAAGGGAAGCCCCTTTATGCTGATGATGTTGGTATGAACTTGTGGTCTAGTCTATTTTCTGTTGTAGAACTTAAGAAAATAGTGAGGCAGAGTGATGTTCAGTTTGCAGAATTACTGAACAGGGTAAGAACGCATGTTAAAGGGGCTCCAATGTTAGAAACTGATATTGAAATGTTGAAACATTGTGAAACTGGTGAAGTCAGCTCAGCTTTACACATCTTCCCAACAAACAAACAAGTAAATGAGCATAATGTGCAGCAGTTGTTTAAGACGTGTTCTGATTATGTTGAAATATTTGCTCAGGATTTTGTCAATAGTAAAAAATCTGGAAACCTGGTGCGAAAAACTGGACACCATGAAAGAACATATAACACGTGCTTAGATGAGAAGCTGCTCTTGGGGAAAGATGCCCGTGTAATGCTGTGTAAAAATGTAGATGTAATGGATGGACTTGTTAATGGTGTGTGTGGTACTGTTACACATATAGTTTATTCTAGCAAAGACAACAAGTTTCCTCAAATGGTGTATGTAAAATTTGATGACAGTCAAATAGGTGCCCAAAGAAGGAGAAACTGTGTGTATTCCCCAGCAGTTGCAGTAGGTGCTACAGGCATTGCACCAGAAGAGGAAAAGGTCACTAAAAAAGGTGGAATGCGTCGGCAATTTCCACTAAAACTTGCGTGGGCTTGTACAGTACATAAAGTACAAGGACTCACTGTTGATGAAGCTGTAGTGTGTCTTAAGAATGTGTTTGCACCAGGACAGGCTTATGTTGCATTAAGTCGTGTTAGAAGTTTGTCGGGTTTGATCCTTCAAGATTTTGGTGAGAAAGCTGTATACTGTAAAGATGGTGTTCAGAATGCCGTACAAAGAATGCCCCCATTTTTGCTAGAAAATATGCATGCATGCAGATATATCCATGATTTCCGCATTGTGTTAATGAATGTGCAGAATTTAAGCTTACATGTATCTGATTTGGCACTCTGCACACAGCATTTGCAGCCTAACTGTATTGCTGTTACAGAGACATGGATGTCTGTAGCTTCATCATTAGAAACTGTAAAAATTGATGGTTATAGTTTTCAGCATAATCCACGAAGTGCATCTTACAGTAGCAGTAATCCAACCTTAGTAGAAATACAAAACCAGCAGCATGGTGGTGTTGGCTTCTATACTGTAGACAGTTTGACAGCCAAATTTATACAAGCACCAGATGCCAATTTAGAATGTTTGGTTTGCAGAGTTTCTACATATGATATGCTAATAGCAGTTATTTATCGTCCACCTTCTTACACAATGGCTCTGTTTAAAAGAAACCTAGGGAAGTTACTTGATTGGCTTGATAAAGAAAGTGAGACAGTAGTTGTAATGGGAGATTTCAATGATAATATTCTAAAATCTTCCAGCATTTGCAATTTTATAACAGACAAAGGATTCATTCAACATGTTGCACAGCCCACAACAGAGAGAGGCACATTAATAGATCATGTTTATGTTAAAACAACACATTATGATGTAGAAACAATAGTTTTCCCAACATATTTTAGTGATCATGAGGGCATTGTTTGTTCGTTTATGTCTAGGATTCCTAATGGTGGGGGAGAACTGATGTAGAGGTTGATTGTATTAGGTGATCTGTATTACTTTATTGTTGCATGTAGTGGAATGGTTACCAAACCCACAGGTATCATGTTCTTGAGATAGGTTTTTGTTTGGTATGTTCTTTCTTTGTGTGTGTTTGTTGTTTAAAGCAGCATCAAGTGTTCAGCTAAATAGTACACAAATTAGGTTTTGAAAAAATTAATAAAGAGAAGATTATTCTGTTAGATTGATTGGGCAAACAAACTGCATAAAAGCCACCTTGGTATTTAAGTGGTTTCTTTTCCTGCATTTGCAACTGCAATTAGAGTTTATATTAACATGGATATAGTCACCATGAAGTAACACATTTTTTAAATCACTAAATTGAAATTTTACCTAGCCAACATGCCCACAGAAGACAAAGTTTTACATGCACTTCTATAGAATCATGCGGTTTTTTTTCATCCCCAAAGTCACCACACATCATGCAATGACCTAGAGGCTATCTGCATCATTTACATGCCATCTGTGCATAATTATTTAGAAAACTAATCCGTTTGATTACAACTTGTTCAAAATGACATAAAGCATTCATTTTCTGTAAATTAAATGTAGAATGGGATACCATGATATAGAATATTCACTCACATAGTGTTGCTAATGCAGGTTTTGCTTTATCCATTTAGCCTTAAAAAGCAAAAGACACTGGTAATGGTACTCCTGGTTTACCAGGATGGGGTTCAATTCCCTGCAGTGTCCTGGCTTTCTGGCTGTAATAAATACAAACATGCCACACAGCAGCACAATTTTTACACTATTAGAACATTGAAAGTGATCCAGATCCACATTTGAGGGGGAATATGGTCAACCATCTAGGAGAGGTATATCAATGTCTTTTCCTATTCCCACAAAGTGGTGCTGTAACTCAGTGAATATTGAAATGTACTTGCTTTCAGGCTAATAATCTTATACATCTGAAGTTTGTGTCACTAGTGGAATTCCTGTTTTGCATTCCTGTAGAAGGTCCTCTGAAGTTATTTTGCACCCTCAATGTACAGCGTTTGTGAAATATCTGGATTCTTTTCAGTCATATCACAAGTAAAAGCCTGAATTTGTTGTTTTGCGGTTTGTTTCTCTCGCTCTCCCAGTACAATAGGGTGGAGTGAAGGTTATGTTTCCATTCCCTTACAGGGTGGAGCTTGGCATTGCCTGCACCTGTTTCTAATCAGCTGGTGGAGTGGCCAGTAGTTAAGGGTCGAGGAGGGCGGTTATTACTTGCCAGTTCTTGTTTTTGTCTCCTTCTGCGACCTCAGCTGAGGGGTTTGTCATCTGAGGACTCGTCACTCGTTGGACTTCTGCCTGCCTGCTTTCTCCCTGCTCCATTTCAGTCTGTTCTGCTGATAGTTCCTTGTGCTCCTAGCCCCACACTCAAAGCAGCAGTACGCTCCCTAGTCACCGGCCTGTCTGCTTCACAGGCTTCTTTGTCTCTTTTTGCTGGTCTACGTATATAAATAAATATTACAGAGTTGTTAAGATTAGTTGGAGTCCACTCTTTGGGTCTGGTTTGAACTTTATCATGACAGAATTGTGTTTTGATGTTATACAAATTAACTACTTCTGACTTTCTCTGCTTAGTAGGTACCTCTGGAGAATCGTGGAAGTCTACTCAACAGCTTTGGATTTCAAAAACACCAAAATGTTTACATTACACTGACTAAAAATCATGTTGATCCACTCAAATCTTAATGGGAGTTAGTTAAAATACAAGAATGATTTTACACACTCGTTTTTGAAAAGTGCTGACCTTCTGTTGGTTTGTGGTATGGCTTTAAGAGATATTTGTGCAAAGTGGGCTTGTTAAGAAATTTTGCTATATTCATTGATCACATCCATAAATCCCAAAAGTCCTCACTATAATTGAGTTATGTAGTTTCTGAGCTTTACAAATGTTTTAAAAGCATGTGTTCTTTCATGGCAAACCTGCATTCCACAAGGGTGTGTTGTTAAAGGACAACTGACAGTTTTCACACTGAATCATCATAAAGGTCTGATGTTTGTTCTGAACCCTTTTCAGGTGGATAGGGTAAAATTTATATGACAAGTACATAAGTGTAAAATATATTTCATATTTCCAGTGTAAACACCTCCAACAAATTGTGTGTGAAGACTGGACTCCAGATGGCTGCAGTCATTTTCCAGCTCATTTAGCCTGGATCACTTATGTATCTGTACATATTTCTAAGCTCACCCAGCCCAGATTGGTCTTTAAGGCTTGTCATTATGTGTCTAAACAGCTGATTATAAGCTAACATTATGACAGCTCTTAAAAATCACACTTTCTCTCTGATACAGTTTGATCACGTTATCACTTTGTATTTGAGTTTATTTTTAGTGTTGCAGGTCAGTGATGTGGACACTTCTCATTGGCACAGTGGACTGACAGCAGCACTCATTACACAGCATATTTAACTGACACACCTTTTTTTTTTTTTCTAATCTGGTGGTAAATATTGATATTATTCAAATATGTTCAAATATAGTGTGTGCAAAAATGTTTTTATATACAAACAGCACCAGAAATTTGACAGTCGGCTATTTTTAGTTAAATGTTAAAGAGTAAAAGACGGCCATCAGTGAAGGCTGTTGAGATTAGAAATGTTTACACTGACACTTTAAAGCAAAGCTGATGTTTCAGTCTGGAAATCTACATCATTTTGTATCCAGAAAAGGAGAAATAATGAAACCCTCAATAAAAATGTGAGCTTTTTGCAGCCCATCAATGTGATGTTTACTGAACAATGACTTCAAAAAGGAAGTAGTCATAAACTGTGGCAAAAAGTTTATCTAAAACACTTTGAATACAGTTCAGGACAGTCATACAACACTTTTAGGCAATTAAGCATAAATTCATTTATGGAGTTATTAAACATCCTCATACATCCACCAACCACACAGAAAGTGTAAATGCGTGGGAACTACTGAGAACTGTGTTTGACTCACAGAGTAAGAACCTGCGTTACCTTCTTCTCTGGACGTAAAACTCTGCTTAATCAGTTAGTCCAGTGTTTAGGAAATGTCAGAGTTTAAAATGCCTAACAAAAAGTTCTGGCACCATAAAGTCCTCCATCCAAATGTGTTTCTATCTTTGAAGCAGCAGTAACAGCATCTTCTTGCACAGGGATAGCAGCACACCTACTATGTGCTGCAGGCTGAAGGTTTTAGGATGTGTTCAGGGGCCACCTGGGAAATACGACTCTGCATATGTAATCAGACAAGGATCTGCACTTCAATGAACTTCCATTGAACACATCAGTTTATAGTGTTAGTGTCAGCAGCAGCCTTTAAGCATCAAGTCTGTCTGATATATAAGAATAGGTCATCCTCCTCCTCCATGATCACATCACCTGCATGAGCACATGACATCAGAAGAGACACCACAGTGTTAGTGCTGCATAGTAAACTCATAATTCATATTTTACAGGTGCATTAGTTGATAAGATAGATTCCAGATGTTACACAGACCCTATTCACACAACATCTGAACAAAGAAGCAAAGTTCAGATTGTATTTACTTAATTAGGCAGCATCCAGAAATGAGACAGCCTGAATAAGATCAACAGCACTGAGCTGCATGCTGTAACACAACATAGAGTAAAGTCTTGCTATCTGGGTATGAGCCGATAATAAATCATAGTTTTGGGAAATGACTGTGATTGGTTAAAGGATATTTTTAAGTGATGCCCATTTCGTTGTCTGTAAAAGGACCCACTTCTTAATTTTTTTAGCAAAAGTGAGTGAATGACCAAAGTGTGTGGTTTGTACTGTTTCTGTTCCTGTCATGATCAAAACTTTTTCTGTGATTTTAAAATATTATTTTGAGTGTTTAAAATGCAATTAAGTTGCCTTGTGATTTGTTATTTCTAGAAAATGGAAAATCTTTCACCCCACTAGCTGCGCTAAGCAAGCAAATTTTGCATACCTAAGCCTTTTGTTCTTTGTCTCAGTAGGTGGCATTATGACTTTGATACAAAGGTGGTAGATGGGTGTGTACTGACTCACTCACCCTGTCATGAAGCCTGTGAAGCTTGGGACAGACTGGACAATGTACGTATGCGTATGTGGTGCGCTTCAACCGAGTCGCGCTTGGATGTTCTGGCAGACAAGAGAGTAGCGGGCTCACCCGGCTGCTGACAGCTCAGCAGTGTAGCCGTACTTTGCGTTGTTCGTCTCCCGCTTCCACTAGGTGGCGTCGGTGAGTGCCCACTAAGTAATATGTCACAATGCTCTATGTAATGCCTGCAGCCATAAATGAAACTGTAATGACCATAGGATGATGATTATCAGTGTCCTACTGATTTCATGTCACCACTAGGTGATGTTATGAGTGTGAAACAAAGCAGATAGATGGGTGTGTCCAGTCTCCCTTACCCTCCCATTAAGCCAGTGAAGTTTGGGACAGATTGGACAATGTATGAGAGAGATGTGACAATTTGGTGTACTGTGGTATATGAGTAAAATCCCACATTCAGCGGGTTGCTACGGCAACACCGTTCAATATTGTACAAAACCGTGAATATCTTTTGATGGGCTACTTGTGTAGATGATCTGGAGCCATTTTGCTGTCACTGGATGAAATGCTGTAGTAGAAGATGATTCAAATAGCAGGCCTGAAAAATGTGAGAAATGCTGCAAAAATGAGACCTTAATTAGAACATGTCAGGCTTCCTGTTGGATTTAGGGTATGGGTCCAAGAGACTTTTTTGTACGTCTTAGGATGTTACTTCAGCATGCACGATTTCAGATACACAGACCAAGCACAGCCCTGGGGCAGATGTTTAGAATCGTTCAGTGCCTGAAAAGGAAAAAAATCCAAATTCAGAGGGTTGCTACGGCAACACCGTTCAATATTCTACAAAACCATGAATATATTTTGATGGGCTACTAGTGTAGATGATCTGGAGCCATTTCGGTCTCACTGGGTCAAATGCCGTAGGAGGAGTTGAGGCAAAAAGGCCTGGAAAAGGCGAAAAATGCAGCAAAAATGACACTTTAAAGTGAACGTGGCTGACTTCCTGTTGGGTTTCGGCGATCGGTCCAAGAGACTGTTTTGTAGATGTTAGCATCTTACATCAGCAGGCACATTTTCAGATACACAGAGAAAGCGCAGCCCAGGGGCTGATGTTTAGAATCTCTGTGAATTAGAAATAGGAAAAAGTCCAAATTCAGAGGGTTGCCATGGCAACACCGTTCAATATTCTACAAAACCATGAATAACTTTTGATGGGCTACTTGTGTAGATGATTTGGAGCCAATTTGGTGTCAGAGGGTGAAATGCCCTAGGACAAGTTTGTTCAAATAGCAGGCGTGGAAATTGCAAAAATTGACACCTTCAATTGAAGATGGCCGACTTACTGTAGGGTTTGGGGTATGGGTGCAAGAGACTTTTTTGTACGTCTTAGGATGTTACATGAGCCTGTACATTGTCATACATGTAGATAAAACGTAGCTCCGGGGCTACTCAAAAAACATGCTGGTTTGTGATATTTCCAGGTGCCAGTAGGTGGCGCTCTAACGTTTATGGACGTTATGCATATCAATCTGTTCAGGACAGGGTGTTTATCACACCACTGACGTTTGAGCCAGATTGGGCAAGTTGGCTTGGAGTTACAGCCATTTTTGTGTTCATGGCGATTCATCGAACTTTGCCGTCCCATAAGGGTCACGCCCTTTTGCCAGAAACTCACAGTTTTGAAAACACAGTAAGTCCAAGTTGTTAAGGCTGTCCAGGTGAAATTTGAGATGGTTTGGCTCAACCGCCTTGGAGCTGGACCTCCAAGTGTAAAATATGACATTTTCTGTTCCCAGTAGGTGGCGCTGCGACTGTTATTAAATATTGTCATATGTATGTGTTGAGGGGAGGACCCTCATCCTAGTGAAGAAGTTTGATCCAGATTGGATCATGTAGGTATGAATGAGAGGCAATCAAAATTTCATGGCGAATGATCAAAATTCAGGGGGGCATAAGGACCCCTCCCCCTTGGCAAAAACTCACCATATTTTAGATTTAGATTCCCCTGGGGGTGTAGGTTACACAAACCAAATATGAAGTTGATAATACCTAAAATCTGTGGGTTATTAGAAAAAGTATGAGGTGTGCAAATCGCCAAATTTGCAAGATTAATTAAAAATGGCGGACTTCCTGGTGGTTTTAGGGCATGGCTCCAAGAGGATTGTTTGTACGTTTGGATATGATATATATGTGTGTGAAGTTTCATTCATGTACGTGAAACACAGCGTAGGGGCTCGAGTTTAGGGGGCGCTAGAGAGCCATTTTGGATGGCCCTTGCCCAAAAGCATTACAGTATGTAAATTTCACACCCGACTGATGCGCACGCAGAAATTCATGAGTTTTTGAATATGATAAAGCCTCCAAAAAGCCAATTCATTTTGGAGAATAATAATAATAAAAAACGGAGGAAAAACAATAGGGCCTTCGCACGTTTCGTGCTCGGGCCCTAATTAAAGCCGCAAGCGGCGATGATCGGGCCCTCGCACCCGGCGCGCGTCGACCCGTGGCGCTCTCCAGCCGAGCCGCGCTCGGAGGTTCTGGCAGACGAGAGAGCGGCGTGCTCACCCAGGTGCTGACAGCTCAGCAGGCTTTCCGTACATTGCGTCGTTCAGCAGCCAAAAGTCTCCCACATCCACTAGGTGGCGTGGGTTAGTGTCGACTAATGAAAGTGCCATGATCCTCCGTGTAATGCCTGCAGCCATCAAATAAATTGCAATGATCACAGGATGAATATTATTAGTGTACTTTTGATTTCCTGTCGCCACCAGGTGGCGTTATGAGTGTGAAACAAAGCTGATGGGTGTGTCCAGTCTCCCTTACCCTTCCGTTAAGCCTGTGAAGTTTGAGGCAGATGGGACAATGTATGTCAGAGATGTAACAATTTGGTGCACTGTGGTATATGAGTAAAATCCCACATTCAGAGGGTTGCTACGGCAACACCGTTCAATATTCTACAAAACCATGAATATCTTTTGATGGGCTACTTGTGTAGATGATCTGGAGCAATATTGGTCTCAGTGGGTCAAATGCTGTAGTAGAAGATGATTGAAATAGCAGGTCTGAAAAATGTGAAAAATGCTGCAAAAATGACACCTTAATTAGAACATGTCAGGCTTCCTGTTGGATTTTGGGTATGGGTCCAAGAGACTTTTTTGTACGTCTTAGGATGTTACTTCAGCATGCACGATTTCAGATACACAGACCAAGCACAGCCCTGGGGCTGATGTGTAGAATCAGTCTGGGCCTGAAATGGAAAAAAAGTCAAAATTCAGAGGGTTGCCACGGCAACACCGTTCAATATTCTACAAAACCATGAATATCTTTTGATGGGCTACTTGTGTAGATGATCTGGAGCCATTTCGGTCTCAGTGGGTCAAATGCCCTAGGAGGAGTTGAGGCAAAAAGGCCTGAAAAAGGCGAAAAATGCTGCAAAAATGACACTTTAAAGTGAACGTGGCTGACTTGCTGTTGGGTTTCGGCTATCGGTCCAAGAGACTTTTTTGTAGATCTTAGCATCTTACATCAGCAGGCACAGTTTCAGATACACAGAGAAAGCACAGCCCAGGGGCTGATGCTTAGAGTCTCTGTGGGCTTGAAATTGAAAAAAGTCAAAATTCAGAGGGTTGGCATGGCAACACTGTTCAATATTCTACAAAACCATGAATATCATTTGATGGGCTACTTGTGTAGATGGTCTGGAGCCAATTTGGTGTCAGTGGGTGAAATGCCCTAGGACAAGATCGTTCAAATAGCAGGCGTGGAAATCGCAAAAATTGACACATTCAATTGAAGATAGCCGACTTCCTGTAGGGTTTGGGGTATGGGTCCAAGAGACTTTTTTGTACGTCTTAGGATGTTACATGAGCCTGTACATTTTCATACATGTAGATACAATGTAGCTCCGGGGCAGCTCCAAAAACTTGCTGTTTTATGATATTTCCAGGTGCCACTAGGTGGCGCTCTACCGTTTATGGACGTTATGCATATCAGTGTGTTCAGGGCAGCATGCTTATCACACCACTGAAGTTTGAGCCTGATTGGACAGGTTGGCTTTGAGTTACAGCCATTTTTGTGTTCATGGCGAATCATCGCACTGTGCCGTCCCATAAGGGTCACGCCCTTTCGCCAAAAACTCACAGTTTTGAAAACACAGTAAGTCCAACTTCTTAAGGCTGTCCAGGTGAAATTTGAGATGGTTCGGCTCAACCGCCTTGGAGCTGGACCTCCAAGTGTAGAATATGACATTTCCTGTTCCCACTAGGTGGCGCTGCGACTGTTATTAAATATTGTCATATGTATGTGTTCAGGGGAGGACCCTCATCCTAGTGAAGAAGTTTGATCCAGATTGGATCATGTAGGTATGAATGAGAGGCAATCAAAATTTCATGGCGAATGATCAAAATTGGGGGTGGCATAAGGACCCCTCCCCCTTGGCAAAAACTCACCATATTTTAGATTTAGATTCCCCTGGGGGTGTAGGTTACACAAACCAAATATGAAGTTGATAATACCTAAAACCTCTGAGTTATTAGAAAAAGTCAGAGGTGTGCAAATCGGCAAATTTGCATGATTAATTCAAAATGGCGGACTTCCTGTTGGGTTTAGGGCATGGCTCCAAGAGGATTTTTTGTGCGTCTGGATATGATGTACATGTGTGTCAAGTTTCATACATGTACGTGAAACACAGCGGTGGGGCTCCAGTTTAGGGGGCGCTAGAGAGCCATTTTGGCTGGCCCTTGCCCGAAACCCGTAAAATACTTAAATTTTCAGCAGGTGTGACGCATGTGCAAAGTTTCATGAGTTTTTGAATATGATAAAGCCCCCAAAAAGCCAATTCATTTGCCTGAATAATAAAAAAAAAAAAAATAATTAAAGCCGCAAGCGGCGATGATCGGGCCCTCGCCCCCGGCGCGCGTCGACCCATGGCGCGCTCCAGCCAAGCCGCGCGTCGAACCGTGGCACGCTCTAGGCGAGCTGCGCTCTGAGGTTCTCGCAGACGAGAGAGTAGCGGGCTCACCTGGCTGCTGACAGCTCAGCAGGCTAGCCGTACTTCGCATCGTTCGTCTCCCACTTCCACTAGGTGGCATCGGTGAGTGCCCACTAATTAAAGTGTCACAATGATCTATGTAATGCCCGCAGCCATAAATGAAATTGTAATGATCATAGGATGATGATTGTCTGTGTTCTACTGATTTCCTGTTGCCACTAGGAGGCTTGATGATTGTGAAACAAAGCTGATAGGCGGGTGTGTCCAGTCTCCCTTACCCTCCCATTAAGTCTGTGAAGTTTGGGACAGATTGGACAATGTATGTTAGAGATGTGACATTCTGGTGTACTGTGGTATAATAGTAAAATCCCACATTCAGAGGGTTGCTATGGCAACAGCGTTGGAGATTCTATAAAACCTTGAATATCTTTTGATGGGCTACTTGTGTAGATGATCTGGAGGCATTTTGGTCTCACTGAATGAAATGCTCTAGTAGAAGATGATTCAAATAGCAGGCCTGAAAAATGTGAAAAATGCTGCAAAAATGACACCTCAATTAGAACATATCAGGCTTCCTGTTGGATTTTGGGTATGGGTCCAAGAGACTTTTTTGTACGTCTTAGGATGTTACTTCAGCATGCACGATTTCAGATACACAGACCAAGCACAGCCCTGGGGCTGATGTTTAGAATGTTTCTGTGCCTGAAAAGGAAAAAAATCCAAATTCAGAGGGTTGCCACGGCAACACCGTTCAATATTCTACAAAACCATGCATATCTTTTGATGGTCAACTTGTGTAGATGATCTGGAGCAATTTCGGTCTCAGTGGGTCAAATGCTGTAGTAGAAGATGATTCAAATAGCAGGTGTGAAAAATGTGAAAAATGCTGCAAAAATGACACCTTAATTAGAACATATCAGGCTTCCTGTTGGATTTTGTGTATGGGTCCAAGAGACTTTTTTGTACGTCTTAGGATGTTACTGCAGCATGCACGATTTCAGAAACACAGACCAAGCACAGCCCTGGGGCTGATGTTTAGAATCTTTCTGGGCCTGAAATGGAAAAAAAGTCAAAATTCAGAGGGTTGCCACGGAAACACCGTTCAATATTCTACAAAACCATGAATATCTTTTGATGGGCTACTTGTGTAGATGATCTGGAGCCATTTCGGTCTCACTGGGTCAAATGGCCTAGGAGGAGTTGAGGCAAAAAGGCCTGAAAAAGGCGAAAAATGCTGCAAAAATGACACTTTAAAGTGAACGTGGCTGACTTGCTGTTGGGTTTCGGCTATCGGTCCAAGAGACTTTTTTGTAGATCTTAGCATCTTACATCAGCAGGCACATTTTCAGATACACAGAGAAAGCACAGCCCAGGGGCTGTTGCTTAGAGTCTCTGTGGGCTTGAAATAGAAAAAAGTCCAAATTCAGAGGGTTGCCATGGCAACACCGTTCAATATTCTACAAAACCATGAATAACTTTTGATGGGCTACTTGTGTAGATGGTCTGGAGCCAATTTGGTGTCAGTGGGTGAAATGCCCTAGGACAAGTTCGTTCAAATAGCAGGCGTGGAAATCGCAAAAATTGACACATTCAATTGAAGATAGCCGACTTCCTGTAGGTTTTGGGGTATGGGTCCAAGAGACTTTTTTGTACGTCTTAGGATGTTACATGAGCCTGTACATTTTCATACATGTAGATAAAACGTAGCTCCGGGGCTACTCAAAAAACATGCTATTTTTTTATATTTCCATGTGCCACTAGGTGGCGCTCTAACGTCTATAGACTTTATGCATATCAATCTGTTCAGGACAGGGTGCTTATCACACCACTGAAGTTTGAGACAGATTGGGCAAGTTGGCTTAGAGTGACAGCCATTTTTGTGTTCATGGCGAATCATCGAACTTTGCCGTCCCATAAGGGTGACGCCCTTTTGCCAAAAACTCACAGTTTTGAAAACACAGTAAGTCCAACGTCTTAAGGCTGTCCAGGTGAAATTTGAGATGGTTAGGCTCAACCGCCTTGGAGCTGGACCTCCAAGTGTAAAATATGACATTTCCTGTTCCCACTAGGTGGCGCTGCGACTGTTATTAAATATTGTCATATGTATGTGTTCAGGGGGGCACCCTCATCCTACTGAAGAAGTGTGATGCACATTGGATCATGTAGGTATGAATGAGAGTCAATCAAAATTTGATGGCGAATGATCAAAATTCAGGGGGGCATAAGGACCCCTCCCCCTTGGCAAAAACTCACCATATTTTAGATTTAGATTCCCCTGGGGGTGTAGGTTACACAAACCAAATATGAAGTTGATAATACCTAAAATCTCTGAGTTATTAGAAAAAGTCTGAGGTATGCAAATCGCCAAATTTGCATGAGTAATTCAAAATGGCGGACTTCCTGTTGGTTTTAGGGCATGGCTCCAAGAGGATTTTTTGTGCGTCTGGATATGATATACATGTGTGTCAAGTTTCATACATGTACGTGAAACACAGCGGTGGGGCTCCAGTTTAGGGGGCGCTAGCGAGCCATTTTGGATGGCCCTTGCCCGAAACCATTAAAATACTTAAATTTTCACCAGGTGTGACGCATGTGCAAAGTTTCATGAGTTTTTGAATATGATAAAGCCCCCAAAAAGCCAATTGATTTGCCTGAATAAAAAAAATAAAAAAAAAAATAATTAAAGCCGCAAGCGGCGATGATCGGGCCCTCGCACCCGGCGCGCGTCGACCCGTGGCGCGCTCCAGCCAAGCCGCGCGTCGAACCGTGGCACGCTCCAGGCGAGCCGCGCTCTGAGGTTCTCGCAGACGAGAGAGTAGCGGGCTCACCCGGCTGCTGACAGCTCAGCAGGCTAGCCGTACTTCGCGTCGTTCGTCTCCCGCTTCCACTAGGTGGCGTCGGTGAGTGCCCACTAATGAAAGTGTCACAATGGTCTATGTAATGCCTGCAGCCATAAATGAAATTGCAATGATCATAGGATGATGATTGTCTGTGTTCTACTGATTTCCTGTTGCCACTAGGTGGCTTTATGATTGTGAAACAAAGCTGAGAGGCGGGTGTGTCCAGTCTCCCTTACCCTCCCATTAAGCCTGTGAAGTTTGGGACAGATTGGACAATGTATGTTAGAGATGTGACATTCTGGTGTACTGTGGTATAATAGTAAAATCCCACATTCAGAGGGTTGCTACGGCAACAGCGTTGGAGATTGTATAAAACCTTGAATATCTTTTGATGGGCTACTTGTGTAGATGATCTGGAGGCATTTTGGTCTCACTGAATGAAATGCTCAAGTAGAAGATGATTCAAATAGCAGGCCTGAAAAATGTGAACAATGCTGCAAAAAAGACACCTTAATTAGAACATGTCAGGCTTCCTGTTGGATTTTGGGTATGGGTCCAAGAGACTTTTTTGTACGTCTTAGGATGTTACTTCAGCATGCACGATTTCAGATACACAGACCAAGCACAGCCCTGGGGCTGATGTTTAGAACCTTTCTGGGCCTGAAATTGAAAAAAAGTCCAAATTCAGAGGGTTGCTACGGCAACACCGTTCAATATTCTACAAAACCATGAATATCTTTTGATGGGCTACCTGTGTAGATGATCTGGAGCCAATTTGGTGTAACTGGGTCAAATGCCCTAGGAGGAGTTGAGGCAAAAAGGCCTGAAAAAGGCGAAAAATGCTGCAAAAATGACACTTTAAAGTGAACGTGGCTGACTTCCTGTTGGGTTTCGGCTATCGGTCCAAGAGACTTTTTTGTAGATCTTAGCATCTTACATCAGCAGGCACATTTTCAGATACACAGAGAAAGCACAGCCCAGGGGCTGATGCTTAGAGTCTCTGCGGGCTTGAAATGGAAAAAAGTCCAAATTCAGAGGGTTGCCATGGCAACACCGTTCAATATTCTACAAAACCATGAATATCTTTTGATGGGCTACTTGTGTAGATGGTCTGGAGCCAATTTGGTGTCAGTGGGTGAAATGCCTTAGGAGAAGTTTGTTCAAATAGCAGGCGTGGAAATCGCAAAAATTGACACATTCAATTGAAGATAGCCGACTTCCTGTAGGGTTTGGGGTATGGGTCCAAGAGACTTTTTTGTACGGCTAAGGATGTTACATGAGCCTGTACATTTTCATACATGTAGATACAATGTAGCTCCGGGGCTGCTCCAAAAACATGCTGTTTTATGATATTTCCAGGTGCCACTAGGTGGCGCTCTACCGTTTATGGACGTTATGCATATCAGTGTGTTCAGGGCAGCATGCTTATCACACCACTGAAGTTTGAGCCAGATTGGACAGGTTGGCTTTGAGTTACAGCCATTTTTGTGTTCATGGCGAATCATCGCACTTTGCCGTCCCATAAGGGTCACGCCCTTTTGCCAAAAACTCACAGTTTTGAAAACACAGTAAGTCCAACTTGTTAAGGCTGTCCAGGTGAAATTTGAGATGGTTCGGCTCAACCGCCTTGGAGCTGGACCTCCAAGTGTAAAATATGACATTTCCTGTTCCCAGTAGGTGGCGCTGCGACTGTTATTAAATATTGTCATATGTATGTGTTCAGGGGAGGACCCTCATCCTAGTGAAGAAGTTTGATCCAGATTGGATCATGTAGGTATGAATGAGAGGCAATCAAAATTTCATGGCGAATGATCAAAATTCAGGGGGGCATAAGGACCCCTCCCCCTTGGCAAAAACTCACCATATTTTAGATTTAGATTCCCCTGGGGGTGTAGGTTACACAAACCAAATATGAAGTTGATAATACCTAAAATCTCTGAGTTATTAGAAAAAGTCTGAGGTGTGCAAATCGCCAAATTTGCATGATTAATTCAAAATGGCGGACTTCCTGTTGGGTTTAGGGCATGGCTCCAAGAGGATTTTTTGTGCGTCTGGATATGATGTATATGTGTGTGAAGTTTCATACATGTACGTGAAACACAGCGGTGGGGCTCCAGTTTAGGGGGCGCTAGCGAGCCATTTTGGATGACCCTTGCCCGAAACCCTTAAAATACTTAAATTTTCACCAGGTGTGATGCATGTGCAAAGTTTCATGAGTTTTTGAATATGATAAAGCCCCCAAAAAGCCAATTCATTTGCCTGAATAATAAAAAAAAAAAAAAAAATAATAATAATAAACGAAGCAATTACAATAGGGCCTTCGCACGTTTAGTGCTCGGGCCCTAATTAAAGCCGCAAGCGGCGATGATCGGGCCCTCGCACCCGGCGCGCGTCGACCCGTGGCGCTCTCCAGCCGAGCCGCGCTCGGAGGTTCTGGCAGACGAGAGAGCGGCGTGCTCACCCAGGTGCTGACAGCTCAGCAGGTCAGCCGTACATTGCGTCGTTCAGCAGCCAAAAGTCTCCCACATCCACCAGGTGGCGTGGGTTAGTGTCCACTAATTAAAGTGCCATGATCCTCCGTGTAATGCCTGCAGCCATCAAATAAATAGCAATGATCACAGGATGAATATTATTAGTGTACTTTTGATTTCCTGTCACCACCAGGTGGCGTTATGAGTGTGAAACAAAGCTGATGGGTGTGTCCAGTCTCCCTTACCCTTCCGTTAAGCCTGTGAAGTTTGAGGCAGATCGGACAATGTATGTCAGAGATGTAACAATTTGGTGCACTGTGGTATATGAGTAAAATCCCACATTGAGAGGGTTGCTACGGCAACACCGTTCAATATTCTACAAAACCATGAATATCTTTTGATGGGCTACTTGTGTAGATGGTCTGGAGCAATATTGGTCTCAGTGGGTCAAATGCTCTAGTAGAAGATGATTGAAATAGCAGGTGTGAGATATGTGAAAAATGCTGCCAAAATGACACCTTAATTAGAACATGTCAGGTTTCCTGTTGGATTGTAGGGTATGGGTCCAAGAGACTTTTTTGTACGTCTTAGGATGTTACTTCAGCATGCACGATTTCAGATACACAGACCAAGCACAGCCGTGGGGCAGATGTTTAGAATCGTTCTGGGCCTGAAATGGAAAAAAAGTCAAAATTCAGAGGTTTGCCACGGAAACACCGTTCAATATTCTACAAAACCATGCATATGTTTTGATGGGCTACTTGTGTAGATGATCTGGAGCCATTTCGGTGTCACTGGGTCAAATGCCCTAGGAGGAGTTGAGGCAAAAAGGCCTGAAAAAGGCGAAAAATGCTGCAAAAATGACACTTTAAAGTGAACGTGACTGACTTCCTGTTGGGTTTCGGCTATCGGTCCAAGAGACTTTTTTGTAGATCTTAGCATCTTACATCAGCAGGCACATTTTCAGATACACAGAGAAAGCACAGCCCAGGGGCTGATGCTTAGAGTCTCTGTGGGCTTGAAATTGAAAAAAGTCCAAATTCAGAGGGTTGCCATGGCAACACCGTTCAATATTCTACAAAACCATGAATATCTTTTGATGGGCTACTTGTGTAGATGGTCTGGAGTCAATTTGGTGTCAGTGGGTGAAATGCCCTAGGACAAGTTCGTTCAAATAGCAGGCGTGGAAATCGCAAAAATTGACACATTCAATTGAAGATAGCCGACTTCCTGTAGGGTTTGGGGTATGGGTCCAAGAGACTTTTTTGTACGTCTTAGGATGTTACATGAGCCTGTACATTTTCATACATGTAGATACAATGTAGCTCCGGGGCTGCTCCAAAAACATGCTGTTTTATGATATTTCCAGGTGCCACTAGGTGGCGCTCTACCGTTTATGGACGTTATGCATATCAGTGTGTTCAGGGCAGCATGCTTATCACACCACTGAAGTTTGAGCCAGATTGGACAGGTTGGCTTTGAGTTACAGCCATTTTTGTGTTCATGGCGAATCATCGCACTTTGCCGTCCCATAAGGGTCACGCCCTTTTGCCAAAAACTCACAGTTTTGAAAACACAGTAAGTCCAACTTGTTAAGGCTGTCCAGGTGAAATTTGAGATGGTTCGGCTCAACCGCCTTGGAGCTGGACCTCCAAGTGTAAAATATGACATTTCCTGTTCCCACTAGGTGGCGCTGCGACTGTTATTAAATATTGTCATATGTATGTGTTCAGGGGAGGACCCTCATCCTAGTGAAGAAGTTTGATCCAGATTGGATCATGTAGGTATGAATGAGAGGCAATCAAAATTTCATGGCGAATGATCAAAATTCAGGGGGGCATAAGGACCCCTCCCCCTTGGCAAAAACTCACCATATTTTAGATTTAGATTCCCCTGGGGGTGTAGGTTACACAAACCAAATATGAAGTTGATAATACGTAAAATCTCAGAGTTATTAGAAAAAGTCTGAGGTGTGCAAATCGCCAAATTTGCATGATTAATTCAAAATGGCGGACTTCCTGTTGGGTTTAGGGCATGGCTCCAAGAGGATATTTTGTGCGTCTGGATAAGGTGTACATGTGTATGAAGTTTCATACATGTACGTGAAACACAGCGGTGGGGCTCCAGTTTAGGGGGCGCTAGAGAGCCATTTTGGCTGGCCCTTGCCCGAAACCATTAAAATACTTAAATTTTCACCAGGTGTGACGCATGTGCAAAGTTTCATGAGTTTTTGAATATGATAAAGCCCCCAAAAAGCCAATTCATTTGCCTGAATAATAAAAATAAAAATAAAAAAAAAAATAATAAACGGAGCAATTACAATAGGGCCTTCGCACAGTTAGTGCTCGGGCCCTAATTAAAGCCGCAAGCGGCGATGATCGGGCCCTCGCACCCGGCGCGCGTCGACCCGTGGCGCTCTCCAGCCGAGCCGCGCTCGGAGGTTCTGGCAGACGAGAGAGCGGCGTGCTCACCCGGCTGCTGACAGCTCAGCAGGCTAGCCGTATTTCGCATCGTTCGTCTCCCGCTTCCAGTAGGTGGCATCAGTGAGTGCCCACTAATTAAAGTGTCACAATGATCTATGTAATGCCTGCAGCCATAAATGAAATTGTAATGATCATAGGATGATGATTGTCTGTGTTCTACTGATTTCCTGTTGCCACTAGGTGGCTTTATGATTGTGAAACAAAGCTGATAGGCGGGTGTGTCCAGTCTCCCTTACCCTTCCGTTAAGCCTGTGAAGTTTGAGGCAGATCGGACAATGTATGTCAGAGATGTAACAATTTGGTGCACTGTGGTATATGAGTAAAATCCCACATTCAGAGGGTTGCTACGGCAACACCGTTCAATATTCTACAAAACCATGAATATCTTTTGATGGGCTACTTGTGTAGATGGTCTGGAGCAATTTTGGTCTCAGTGGGTCAAATGCTGTAGTAGAAGATGATTGAAATAGCAGGTCTGAAAAATGTGAAAAATGCTGCAAAAATGACACCTTAATTAGAACATGTCAGGCTTCCTGTTGGATTTTGGGTATGGGTCCAAGAGACTTTTTTGTACGTCTTAGGATGTTACTTCAGCATGCACGATTTCAGATACACAGACCAAGCACAGCCCTGGGGCTGATGTTTAGAATCTTTCTGGGCCTGAAATGGGAAAAAAGTCCAAATTCAGAGGGTTGCTATGGCAACACCGTTCAGTATTCTACAAAACCATGAATATCTTTTGATGAGCTACTTGTGTAGATGATCTGGAGCAGTTTTGGTGTGACCGGGTCAAATGCCGTAGGAGGAGTTGATTCAAAAAGGCCTGAAAAAGGCGAAAAATGCTGCAAAAATGACACTTTAAAGTGAACGGGGCTGACTTCCTGTTGGGTTTCGGCTATCGGTCCAAGAGACTTTTTTGTAGATCTTAGCATCTTACATCAGCAGGCACATTTTCAGATACACAGAGAAAGCACAGCCCTGGGGCTGATGTTTAGAATCTTTCTGGGCCTGAAATGGAAAAAAAGTCCAAATTCAGAGGGTTGCTACGGCAACACCGTTAAATATTCTACAAAACCATGAATATCTTTTGATGTGCTACTTGTGTAGATGATCTGGAGCCATTTTGGTCTCACTGGGTCAAATGCCCTAGGAGGAGTTGAGGCAAAAAGGCCTGAAAAAGGCGAAAAATGCTGCAAAAATGACACTTTAAAGTGAACGTGGCTGACTTCCTGTTGGGTTTCGGCTATCGGTCCAAGAGACTTTTTTGTAGATCTTAGCATCTTACATCAGCAGGCACATTTTCAGATACACAGAGAAAGCACAGCCCAGGGGCTGATGCTTAGAGTCTCTGTGGGCTTGAAATTGAAAAAAGTCCAAATTCAGAGGGTTGCCATGGCAACACCGTTCAATATTCTACAGAACCATGAATATCTTTTGATGGGCTACCTGTGTAGATGATCTGGAGCCAATTTGGTGTCAGTGGGTGAAATGCCCTAGGACAAGTTGATTCAAATAGCAGGCTTGGAAATTGCAAAAATTGACACCTTCAATTGAAGATGGCCGACTTCCTGTAGGGTTTAGGGTATGGGTCCAAGAGACTTTTTTGTACGTCTTAGGATGTTACATGAGCCTGTACATTTTCATACATGTAGATAAAACGTAGCTCCGGGGCTACTCAAAAAACAAGCTGTTTTCTGATATTTCAAGGTGGCACTAGGTGGCGCTCTACCGTTCATGGGCGTTATGCATATCAATCTGTTCAGGGCAGCATGCTTATCACACCACTGAAGTTTGAGCCAGATTGGGCAGGTTGGCTTTGAGTTACAGCCATTTTTGTGTTCATGGCGAATCATCGAACTTTGCCGTCCCATAAGGGTGACGCCCTTTTGCCAAAAACTCACAGTTTTGAAAACACAGTAAGTCCAACGTCTTAAGGCTGTCCAGGTGAAATTTGAGATGGTTCGGCTCAACCGCCTTGGAGCTGGACCTCCAAGTGTAAAATATGACATTTCCTGTTCCCACTAGGTGGCGCTGCGACAGTTATTAAATATTGTCATATGTATGTGTTCAGGGGCGGACCCTCATCCTACTGAAGAAGTTTGATGCACATTGGATCATGTAGGTATGAATGAGAGGCAATCAAAATTTCATGGCAAATGATCAATATTCACGGGGGCATAAGGACCCCTCCCCCTTGGCAAAAACTCACCATATTTTAGATTTAGATTCCCCTGGGGGTGTAGGTTACACAAAGCAAATAAGAAGTTGATAATACCTAAAATCTCTGAGTTATTAGAAAAAGTCTGAGGTGTGCAAATCGCCAAATTTGCATGATTAATTCAAAATGGCGGACTTCCTGTTGGGTATAGGGCATGGCTCCAAGAGGATTTTTTGTGTGTCTGGATATGATATACATGTGTGTGAAGTTTCATACATGTACGTGAAACACAGCGGTGGGGCTCCAGTTTAGGGGGCGCTAGAGAGCCATTTTGGGCTGGCCCTTGCCCGAAACCATTAAAATACTTAAATTTTCAGCAGGTGTGATGCATGTGCAAAGTTCATGAGTTTTTGAATATGATAAAGCCCCCAAAAAGCCAATTCATTTGCCTGAATAATAATAAAAATAATAATAATAATAATAAACGAAGCAATTACAATAGGGCCTTCGCACGTTTAGTGCTCGGGCCCTAATTAAAGCCGCAAGCGGCGATGATCGGGCCCTCGCCCCCGGCGCGCGTCGACCCGTGGCGCGCTCCAGCCAAGCCGCGCGTCGAACCGTGGCACGCTCTAGGCGAGCTGCGCTCTGAGGTTCTCGCAGACGAGAGAGTAGCGGGCTCACCCGGCTGCTGACAGCTCAGCAGGCTAGCCGTACTTCGCATCGTTCGTCTCCCGCTTCCACTAGGTGGCATCGTGAGTGCCCACTAATTAAAGTGGTCACAATGATCTATGTAATGCCTGCAGCCATAAATGAAATTGTAATGATCATAGGATGAATTTGATTGTTCACTGATTCCTGTTGCCACTAGGTGGCTTTATGATTGTGAAACAAAGCTGATAGGCGGGTGTGTCCAGTCTCCCTTACCCTCCCATTAAGCCTGTGAAGTTTGGGACAGATTGGACAATGTATGTTAGAGATGTGACATTCTGGTGTACTGTGGTATAATAGTAAAATCCCACATTCAGAGGGTTGCTACGGCAACAGCGTTGGAGATTCTATAAAACCTTGAATATCTTTTGATGGGCTACTTGTGTAGATGATCTGGAGGCATTTTGGTCTCAGTGAATGAAATGCTGTAGTAGAAGAAGATTGAAATAGCAGGCCTGAAAAATGTGAAAAATGCTGCAAAAATGACACCTTAATTAGAACATGTCAGGCTTCCTGTTGGATTTTGGGTATGGGTCCAAGAGACTTTTTTGTACGTCTTAGGATGTTACTTCAGCATGCACGATTTCAGATACACAGACCAAGCACAGCCCTGGGGCTGATGTTTAGAATCTTTCTGTGCCTGAAAAGGAAAAAAAATCCAAATTCAGAGTGTTGCCACGGCAACACCGTTCAATATTCTACAAAACCATGAATATCTTTTGATGGGCTACTTGTGTAGATGATCTGGAGCCATTTTGGTCTCACTGGGTCAAATGCCCTAGGAGGAGTTGAGGCAAAAAGGCCTGAGAAAGGCGAAAAATGCTGCAAAAATGACACTTTAAAGTGAACGTGGCTGACTTCCTGTTGGGTTTCGGCTATCGGTCCAAGAGACTTTTTTGTAGATCTTAGCATCTTACATCAGCAGGCACATTTTCAGATACACAGAGAAAGCACAGCCCAGGGGCTGATGCTTAGAGTCTCTGTGGGCTTGAAATTGAACAAAGTCCAAATTCAGAGGGTTGCCATGGCAACACCGTTCAATATTCTACAAAACCATGAATAACTTTTGATGGGCTACTTGTGTAGATGGTCTGGAGCCAATTTGGTGTCAGTGGGTGAAATGCCCTAGGACAAGTTCGTTCAAATAGCAGGCGTGGAAATCGCAAAAATTGACACATTCAATTGAAGATAGCCGACTTCCTGTAGGGTTTGGGGTATGGGTCCAAGAGACTTTTTTGTACGTCTTAGGATGTTACATGAGCCTGTACATTTTCATACATGTAGGTAAAGCGTAGCTCCGGGGCTGCTCCAAAAACATGCTGTTTTATGATATTTCCAGGTGCCAGTAGGCGGCGCTCTAACGTTTATGGACGTTATGCATATCAATCTGTTCAGGACAGGGTGCTTATCACACCACTGAAGTTTGAGCCAGATTGGGCAAGTTGGCTTTGAGTTACAGCCGTTTTTGTGTTCATGGCGAATCATCGCACTTTGCCGTCCCATAAGGGTCACGCCCTTTTGCCAAAAACTCACAGTTTTCAAAACACAGTAAGTCCAACTTCTTAAGGCTGTCCAGGTGAAATTTGAGATGGTTCGGCTCAACCGCCTTGGAGCTGGACCTCCAAGTGTAAAATATGACATTTCCTGTTCCCACTAGGTGGCGCTGCGACTGTTATTAAATATTGTCATATGTATGTGTTCAGGGGAGGACCCTCATCCTAGTGAAGAAGTTTGATCCAGATTGGATCATGTAAGTATGAATGAGAGGCAATCAAAATGTCATGGCGAATGATCAAAATTCAGGGGGGCATAAGGACCCCTCCCCCTTGGCAAAAACTCACCATATTTTAGATTTAGATTCCCCTGGGGGTGTAGGTTACACAAACCAAATATGAAGTTGATAATACCTAAAACCTCTGAGTTATTAGAAAAAGTCTGAGGTGTGCAAATCGCCAAATTTGCATGATTAATTCAAAATGGCGGACTTCCTGTTGGGTTTAGGGCATGGCTCCAAGAGGATTTTTTGTGCGTCTGGATATGATGTACATGTGTGTCAAGTTTCATACATGTACGTGAAACACAGCGGTGGGGCTCCAGTTTAGGGGGCGCTAGCGAGCCATTTTGGATGACACTTGCCCGAAACCATTAAAATACTTAAATTTTCACCAGGTGTGACGCATGTGCAAAGTTTCATGAGTTTTTGAATATGATAAAGCCCCCAAAAAGCCAATTCATTTGCCTGAATAATAAAAAAAAAAATAATAATAAACGAAGCAATTACAATAGGGCCTTCGCACGTTTAGTGCTCGGGCCCTAATAATAATTAAAGCCGCAAGCGGCGATGATCGGGCCCTCGCACCCGGCGCGCGTCGACCCGTGGCGCTCTCCAGCCGAGCCGCGCTCGGAGGTTCTGGCAGACGAGAGAGCGGCGTGCTCACCCAGGTGCTGACAGCTCAGCAGGTCAGCCGTACATTGCGTCGTTCAGCAGCCAAAAGTCTCCCACATCCACCAGGTGGCGTGGGTTAGTGTCCACTAATTAAAGTGCCATGATCCTCCGTGTAATGCCTGCAGCCATCAAATAAATTGCAATGATCACAGGATGAATATTATTAGTGTACTTTTGATTTCCTGTCACCACCAGGTGGCGTTATGAGTGTGAAACAAAGCTGATGGGTGTGTCCAGTCTCCCTTACCCTTCCGTTAAGCCTGTGAAGTTTGAGGCAGATCGGACAATGTATGTCAGAGATGTAACAATTTGGTGCAAAGTGGTATATGAGTAAAATCCCACATTCAGAGGGTTGCTACGGCAACACCGTTCAATATTCTACAAAACCATGAATATCTTTTGATGGGCTACTTGTGTAGATGGTCTGGAGCAATATTGGTCTCAGTGGGTCAAATGCTCTAGTAGAAGATGATTGAAATAGCAGGTCTGAAAAATGTGAGAAATGCTGCAAAAATGACACCTTAATTAGAACATGTCAGGCTTCCTGTTGGATTTTGTGTATGGGTCCAAGAGAGTTTTTTGTACGTCTTAGGATGTTACTTCAGCATGCACGATTTCAGATACACAGACCAAGCACAGCCCTGGGGCTGATGTTTAGAATCTTTCTGGGCCTGAAATGGAAAAAAAGTCAAAATTCAGAGTGTTGCCACGGCAACACCGTTCAATATTCTACAAAACCATGAATATCTTTTGATGGGCTACTTGTGTAGATGATCTGGAGCCATTTCGGTCTCACTGGGTCAAATGCCCTAGGAGGAGTTGAGGCAAAAAGGCCTGAAAAAGGCGAAAAATTCTGTAAAAATGACACTTTAAAGTGAACGTGGCTGACTTCCTGTTGGGTTTCGGCTATCGGTCCAAGAGACTTTTTTGTAGATCTTAGCATCTTACATCAGCAGGCACATTTTCAGATACACAGAGAAAGCACAGCCCAGGGGCTGATGCTTAGAGTCTCTGTGGGCTTGAAATTGAAAAAAGCCCAAATTCAGAGGGTTGCCATGGCAACACCGTTCAATATTCTACAAAACCATGAATATCTTTTGATGGGCTACTTGTGTAGATGGTCTGGAGCCAATTTGGTGTCAGTGGGTGAAATGCCCTAGGACAAGTTCGTTCAAATAGCAGGCGTGGAAATCGCAAAAATTGACACATTCAATTGAAGATAGCCGACTTCCTGTAGTGTTTGGGGTATGGGTCCAAGAGACTTTTTTGTACGTGTTAGGATGTTACATGAGCCTGTACATTTTCATACATGTAGATAAAATGTAGCTCCGGATCTGCTCCAAAAACATGCTGTTTTATGATATTTCCAGGTGCCACTAGGTGGCGCTCTACCGTTTATGGACGTTATGCATATCAGTGTGTTCAGGGCAGCATGCTTATCACACCACTGAAGTTTGAGGCAGATTGGACAGGTTGGCTTTGAGTTACAGCCATTTTTGTGTTCATGGCGAATCATAGCACTTTGCCGTCCCATAAGGGTCACGCCCTTTTGCCAAAAACTCACAGTTTTGAAAACACAGTAAGTCCAACTTGTTAAGGCTGTCCAGGTGAAATTATAGATGGTTCGGCTCAACCGCCTTGGAGCTGGACCTCCAAGTGTAAAATATGACATTTCCTGTTCCCACTAGGTGGCGCTGCGACTGTTATTAAATATTGTCATATGTATGTGTTCAGGGGAGGACCCTCATCCTAGTGAAGAAGTTTGATCCAGATTGGATCATGTAGGTATGAATGAGAGGCAATCAAAATTTCATGGCGAATGATCAAAATTCAGGGGGGCATAAGGACCCCTCCCCCTTGGCAAAAACTCACCATATTTTAGATTTAGATTCCCCTGGGGGTGTAGGTTACACAAACCAAATATGAAGTTGATAATACCTAAAATCTCTGAGTTATTAGAAAAAGTCTGAGGTGTGCAAATCGCCAAATTTGCATGATTAATTCAAAATGGCGGACTTTCTGTTGGGTTTAGGGCATGGCTCCAAGAGGATTTTTTGTGCGTCTGGATATGATGTACATGTGTGTCAAGTTTCATACATGTACGTGAAACACAGCGGTGGGGCTCCAGTTTAGGGGGCGCTAGCGAGCCATTTTGGATGACCCTTGCCCGAAACCCTTAAAATACTTAAATTTTCACCAGGTGTGACGCATGTGCAAAGTTTCATGAGTTTTTGAATATGATAAAGCCCCCAAAAAGCCAATTCATTTGCCTGAATAATAATAAAAAAAAAAAAAAAATAATAATAAACGAGCAATTACAATAGGGCCTTCGCACGTTTAGTGCTCGGGCCCTAATAATAATAAGAAACGGAGCAATTACAATAGGGCCTTCGCACGTTTAGTGCTCGGGCCCTAATTAAAGCCGCAAGCGGCGATGATCGGGCCCTCGCACCCGGCGCGCGTCGACCCGTGGCGCGCTCCAGCCAAGCCGCGCGTCGACCCGTGGCACGCTCCAGCGAGCCGCGCTCTGAGGTTCTCGCAGACGAGAGAGTAGCGGGCTCACCCGGCTTGCTGACAGCTCAGCAGGCTAGCCGTACTTCGCATCGTTTGTCTCCCGCTTCCACTAGGTGGCGTCGGTGAGTGCCCACTAATGAAAGTGTCACAATGCTCTATGTAATGCCTGCAGCCATCAAATAAATTGCAATGATCATAGGATGAATATTATTAGCGTACTTTTGATTTCCTGTTGCCACTAGGTGGCGTTATGAGTGTGAAACAAAGCTGATAGGCGGGTGTGTCCAGGCTCCCTTACCCTCCCATTAAGCCTGTGAAGTTTGGGACAGATTGGACAATGTATGTTAGAGATGTGACATTCTGGTGTACTGTGGTATAATAGTAAAATCCCACAATCAGAGGGTTGCTACGGCAACAGCGTTGGAGATTCTATAAAACCTTGAATATCTTTTGATGGGCTACTTGTGTAGATGATCTGGAGCCATTTTGGTCTCACTGAATGAAATGCTGTAGTAGAAGATGATTCAAGTAGCAGGCCTGAAAAATGTGAAAAATGCTGCAAAAAAGACACCTTAATTAGAACATGTCAGGCTTCCTGTTGGATTTTGGGTATGGGTCCAAGAGACTTTTTTGTACGTCTTAGGATGTTACATCAGCATGCACGATGTCAGAGACACAGACCAAGCACAGCCCTGGGGCTGATGTTTAGAACCTTTCTGGGCCTGAAATTGAAAAAAAGTCCAAATTCAGAGGGTTGCTACGGCAACACCGTTCAATATTCTACAAAACCATGCATATCTTTTGATGGGCTACTTGTGTAGATGATCTGGAGCAATTTTGGTCTCACAGAATGAAATGCTCTAGTAGAAGATGATTCAAGTAGCAGGTGTGAAAAATGTGAGAAATGCTGCAAAAATGACACCTTAATTAGAACATGTCAGGCTTCCTGTTGGATTTTGGGTATGGGTCCAAGAGACTTTTTTGTACGTCTTAGGATGTTACTTCAGCATGCACGATTTCAGATACACAGACCAAGCACAGCCCTGGGGCTGATGTTTAGAATCTTTCTGTGCCTGAAAAGGAAAATAATCCAAATTCAGAGGGTTGCTACGGCAACACCGTTCAATATTCTACAAAACCATGCATATCTTTTGATGGGCTACATGTGTAGATGATCTTGAGCAATTTTGGTGTCACTGGGTCAAATGCCCTAGGAGGAGTTGAGGCAAAAAGGCCTGAAAAAGGCGAAAAATGCTGCAAAAATGACACTTTAAAGTGAACGTGGCTGACCTCCTGTTGGGTTTCGGCTATCGGTCCAAGAGACTTTTTTGTAGATCTTAGCATCTTACATCAGCAGGCACATTTTCAGATACACAGAGAAAGCACAGCCCAGGGGCTGATGTTTAGAATCTCTGTGAATTTGAAATAGCAAAAAGTCCAAATTCAGAGGGTTGCCATGGCAACACCGTTCAATGTTCTACAAAACCATGAATATCTTTTGATGGGCTACTTGTGTAGATGATCTGGAGCCAATTTGGTGTCAGTGGGTGAAATGCCCTAGGACAAGTTCGTTCAAATAGCAGGCGTGGAAATTGCAAAAATTTACACATTCAATTGAAGATGGCCGACTTCCTGTAGGGTTTGGGGTATGGGTCCAAGAGACTTTTTTGTACGGTTTAGGATGTTACATGAGCCTGTACATTTTCATACATGTAGATAAAACGTAGCTCCGGGGCTACTCAAAAAACCTGCTGTTTTGTGATATTTCCAGGTGCCAGTAGGTGGCGCTCTAACGTTTATGGACGTTATGCATATCAATCTGTTCAGGACAGGGTGCTTATCACACCACTGAAGTTTGAGCCAGATTGGGCAAGTTGGCTTTGAGTTACAGCCATTTTTGTGTTCATGGCGAATCATCGCACTTTGCCGTCCCATAAGGGTCACGCCCTTTTGCCAAAAACTCACAGTTTTGAAAACACAGTAAGTCCAACTTGTTAAGGCTGTCCAGGTGAAATTTGAGATGGTTTGGCTCAACCGCCTTGGAGCTGGACCTCCAAGTGTAAAATATGACATTTCCTGTTCCCACTAGGTGGCGCTGCGACTGTTATTAAATATTGTCATATGTATGTGTTCAGGGGAGGACCCTCATCCTAGTGAAGAAGTTTGATCCAGATTGGATCATGTAGGTATGAATGAGAGGCAATCAAAATTTCATGGCGAATGATCAAAATCCAGGGGGGCATAAGGACCCCTCCCCCTTGGCAAAAACTCACCATATTTTAGATTTAGATTCCCCTGGGGGTGTAGGTTACACAAACCAAATATGAAGTTGATAATACCTAAAATCTCAGAGTTATTAGAAAAAGTCTGAGGTGTGCAAATCGCCAAATTTGCATGATTAATTCAAAATGGCGGACTTCCTGTTGGGTTTAGGGCATGGCTCCAAGAGGATTTTTTGTGCGTCTGGATATGATACATATGTGTTTCAAGTTTCATTCATGTACGTGAAACACAGCGGTGGGGCTCCAGTTTAGGGGGCGCTAGAGAGCCATTTTGGCTGGCCCTTGCCCGAAACCATTAAAATACGTAAATTTTCACCAGGTGTGATGCATGTGCAAAGTTTCATGAGTTTTTGAATATGATAAAGCCCCCAAAAAGCCAATTCATTTGCCTGAATAATAAAAAAAATAATAATAAACGAAGCAATTACAATAGGGCCTTCGCACGTTTCGTGCTCGGGCCCTAAAAATAATAATAAACGAAGCAATTACAATAGGGCCTTCGCACGTTTCGTGCTCGGGCCCTAATAAAAAACGGAGGAAAAACAATAGGGCCTTCGCACGTTTCGTGCTCGGGCCCTAATAATAAGAAACGGAGCAATTACAATAGGGCCTTCGCACGTTTAGTGCTCGGGCCCTAATTAAAGCCGCAAGCGGCGATAATAGGCCCTCGCCGGCCGCCGCCCAGGTGCTGGTGCCGATTTGAACCCAGCTTTTCCAGCCGTGGCTATTTTTTAGGCATTTTTTTGTTTTACCTGGCACATTCGAAAAACTGCAATGGATTTATTGGCTACTCAAGAACAAAGATGCCATATTCTGGGCATTGCCATGGCAACGCGTTACACATTACACTATTTTCACCTGTAGGTATTTTATTCAGGGTGATGTGAAGAATGTGTTATGAAATTTCAGGCATTTCTATGCATTTTTGAAAAAGATATGGTCGTTTTTCAGTCGCAGAAATTATTCAAATTTTTCCCATAGGGATAAAATGGGTCAGTTTTGTGATCGTCATGGCAACAGCGTCCAAAATATGACATAGGTGTGATTGACTTTTTTGATCAGGCTGACATGAAGAATCTGTGCGCCAAATTTCATGTATTTTGGCAAATTAAGCAGAAACTTTAGTATGGGGGAAATTTCGCTTTTTCCCATTAGAATAAAATGGGGCATTTCGGGCTTCGCCATGGCAACGTGGTAGAAAATAGACTATGGGTGTGATTGGCTTTTTTGATCGGGATGACGTCAGGAATGTTGACATAATTTCATGTATTTACGACAAACTAAAATTGTGGACCTCCATACAAATTTTTGTTTGCTTCTGTAGGGGGCGCTATTGCACCTAGGATCTTGATTCCCTAAATGGGGGTTCAGGGCCGGGTCAGTACATAAGTGATTAAATTTTGAGGCTGATCGGCCAAAGATTGCGCGAACGAATGCTCGACGAAATTTGCGGCGAGACAAAAAAACGAAGGTCAAATTTATGCGGTTGCCATGGCAACACCGTTGAATATTCTATAAAACCACGCAGAACTTTTGATTCCCCACTTGTGAAGATGATCCTAGCGATTTTGGTGGCAGTCGGTTAAAACGCCCTATGACAAGTTACTTCAAGTACGTGGTGTGCAAAATGCTGAATCGGCAAAGGTCAAAGTTCAGTCCAAGATGGACGACTTCCTGTTTGCCAAGCGGCAACTTCATAATGTAATTTTTTGACGGTCTTCATATGGTCATTTTCTGACCCGAATGTGGTGTTCTGCGGGCAACTTTTTTTTTGCCCCCCCCATAGGAATGCAAAATTTGAAATTTCTAGGGGGCGCCGTTTCCCCACTTTTTTGAGTTTTTTAATGGCGCCAATAAAAAACAAAATGTTTCGCCAGACCTGGCTTGCATGCAAAAATTGGTGAGTTTTCGTATATGTTCAGGGGGTCAAATTAGCGATCATTTCGTCAGAAAGAATAATAATAATAAGAATAATAATGAACAATTCTAACGATTCCAATAATGCGCCAACCCAGTGACCTTCATATATACGTTTTCGGAAACGTCTCGACCCGACGCTTGTTGTCGTGAGGTCCATTGTCAATGACGAGCGCGTTGCGCTCGTCATTGACCCACTTTCGTCGCGCAAGCTAGCTGATGACGCTAACGATTTCAATTATGGGCTGCTCCATTCACCCCCATATTTACGTTTCGAGAAGCGTTCGATCTGCCCTACCTTGTTTTTAGGGTCCGTTGTCAAAGTCGAGCGCTTCGCGCTCGACTTTGACCCTTTTTCGTTTTTCGCGCGAGCGAATACAATAGGCTCCTCGCCGATCACTTCGTGAGGCTCGGGCCTAATTAAAGCCGCAAGCGGCGATGATCGGGGCCCTCGCCCCCGGCGCGCCTCGACCCGTGGCGCGCTCTAGCCAAGCTGCGCGTCGAACCGTGGCACGCTCTAGGCGAGCTGCGCTCTGAGGTTCTCGCAGACGAGAGAGTAGCGGGCTCACCGGCTTGCTGACAGCTCAGCATGTTAGCCGTACTTCGCGTCGTTCGTCCTCCCGCTTCCACTAGGTGGCATCAGTGAGTGCCCACTAATTAAAGTGTCACAATGATCTATGTAATGCCTGCAGCCATAAATGAAATTGTAATGATCATAGGATGATGATTGTCTGTGTTCTACTGATTCCTGTTGCCACTAGGTGGCTTTATGATTGTGAAACAAAGTTGATAGGCGGGTGTGTGCAGTCTCCCTTACCCTCCCATTAAGCCTGTGAAGTTTGGGACAGATTGGACAATGTATGTAGAGATGTGACATTCTGGTGACTGTGGTATAATAGTAAAATCCCACATTCAGAGGGTTGCTACGGCAACAGCGTTGGAGATTCTATAAAAACCTTGAATATCTTTTGATGGGCTACTTGTGTAGATGATCTGGAGGCATTTTGGTCTCACTGAATGAAATGCTGTAGTAGAAGATGATTCAAATAGCAGGCCTGAAAAATGTGAAAAATGCTGCAAAAAATGACACCTTAATTAGAACATGTCAGGCTTCCTGTTGGATTTTGGGTATGGGTCCAAGAGACTTTTTTGTACGTCTTAGGATGTTACATCAGCATGCACGATTTCAGAGACACAGACCAAGCACAGCCCTGGGGCTGATCGTTTAGAATTTTTCTTGGCCTGAAATGGAAAAAAAGTCCAAATTCAGAGGGTTGCTACGGCAACACCGTTCAATATTCTACAAAACCATGAATATCTTTTGATGGGCTACTTGTGTAGATGATCTGGAGCCATTTTGGTCTCACTGGGTGAAATGCCCTAGGAGGAGTTGAGGCAAAAAGGGCTGAAAAAGGCGAAAAATGCTGGAAAAATTGACACTTAAAGTGAACGTGGCTGACTTCCTGTTGGGTTTCGGCTATCGGTCCAAGAGACTTTTTTGTAGATCTTAGCATCTTACATAAGCAGGCACATTTTCAGATACACAGAGAAAGCAAGCCCAGGGGCTGATGCTTAGAGGTCTCTGTGGCTTGAAATTGAAAAAAGTCCAAATTCAGAGGGTTGCCATGGCAACAACCGTTCAATATTCTACAAACCATGAATATCTTTTGATGGGCTACTTATGTAGATGGTCTGGAGCCAATTTGGTGTCAGTGGGTGAAATGCCCTAGGAGGAGTTTGTTCAATAGCAGGCCGTGAAATGGCAAAAATTGACACATTCAATTGGAAGATGGCCGACTTCCTGTAGGGTTTGGGTATGGGTCAAGAGACTTTTTTGTACATCTTACGATGTTACATGAGCCTGTACATTTTCATACATGTAGATAAACGTAGCTCCGGGGCACTCAAAAACCTGCAATTTTAAGATTTTCCGAGCTGCCACTAGGCGGCGCTCTAACGTTCATGGACTTTATGCATATCAATATGTTCAGGACAGGGTGCTTATGCACACCATCTGAAGTTTGAGCAGATTGGGCAAGTTGGCTTTGAGTTACAGCCATTTTTTGTGTTCATGGCGAATCATCGAACTTTGCGTGTCCATAAGGGTGCACGCCCTTTTGCCAAAAACTCACAGTTTTGAAACACAGTAAGTCCAACTTCTTAAGGCTTTCCAGGTGAAATTTGAGATGGTTCTGCTCAACCGCCTTGGAGCTGGACCTCCAAGTGTGAAATATGACATTTCCTGTTCCCAGCTATGTGGCGCTGCGACGTTATTAAATATTGTCATATGTATGTGTTCAGGGGAGGACCCTCATCCTAGTGAAGAAGTTTGATCCAGATTGGATCATGTAGGTATGAATGAGAGGCAATCAGAAATTTCATGGCGAATGATCAAATTCAGGGGGGCATAAGGACCCCTCCCCTTGGCAAAAAACTCACCATATTTTAGATTTAGATTCCCCTGGGGGTGTAGTTACCAGAAACCAAATATGAAGTTGATAGATACCTAAAAGCTCAGAGTTAGTAGAAAAATCAGAGTTGTGCAAATCGCCAAATTTGCATGGATTAATTACAAAATGGGCGGACCTTCCTGTTGTGTTTAGGGCATGGCTCCAAGAGGATATGTTTTGTGCGTCTGGAATATATATAGTCATGTGTTTCAGGTTTCATTACATGTACGTGAAACACAGCGGGTGGGGCTCCAGTTTAGGGGGCGCTAGAGAGCCATTTTGGCTGGACCTTGCCCGAAACACTTAAAATACTTAAATTTTCACCAGGTGTGACGCATGTGCAAAGGTTCATGAGTTTTTTGAATATGATAAGCCCCCAAAAAGCCAATTCATTTGCCTGAATAATAAAATAAAAATATTAAAGCGCAAGCGGCGATGATCGGAGCCCTCGCCCCCGGCGCGCGGTCGACCCTGGCGCGCTCCACCAAGCCCGCAGCGTCGAAAACCGTGGCACTCTCTAGGCGAGCTGCGCTCTGAAGGTTCTCGCAGACGAGAGAGTAGCGGCGCACCTGCTGCTGACAGATCAGCAGGCTAGCCGTACTTCGCATCGTTCGTCTCCCATTCCACTGGTGGCATCGTGAGTGCCCACTAATTAGAGTGTCACATGATCTAGGTAATGCCCGCAGCCATAAATGAAATGGTAAATGATCATGGATGATGATTGTCTGTGTTTCTACCTTACTGATTTCCTTTTGCCACTAGGAGGCTTGATGATGTGAAACAAAGCTGGATAGGCGGGTTGTGTCCAGTATCCCTTACCCCCCATTAAGTCTGTCTGTGAAGTTTGGGACAGATTGAGACAATGGTATGTTAGAGATTGACATTCTGGTGTACTGTGGTAATAATAAGTAAATCCCACATTCAGAGGGTTGCTATGGCAAACAGCGTTTGAGATTCTATCTATAAAACCTTGAAATCTTTTGAGGGCTACTTGTGTAGATATCTGGAGGCATTTTTTGTCCTAAAACTGATGAAATGCTCTAGTAGAAGATATTCAAATAGCAGGCATGGAAAAATGTGAAAAATGCTGCATAAAGACCTCAATTGAACGTCAGGCTTCCTGTTGGATTTGGGTATGGGTTCAAGAGACTTTGTTGTACGTCTTAGGAGGGG
>JACBYM010000045.1:0-20964 GCA_013435755.1 Amphilophus citrinellus
AAAGAAACTTATATTTCTCAATTTAGCAGCCAGCATAACCAGGGATTTCTTGGCAGGCTTTATCAGCACTTTTACTATATTCTGCTCCCACTGTTTCCTACATGCTAATGTGGATTATGCGATTTTGCTTATCGTGTTCAAACATAGGTGCTGAGTAATAACAATTGCTCTGTCACTGTGTCCCAACATCAGTCTACTTATTAAGGACTCTGAAACTGCCTCGTATATGATACATGAAACGTGTCAGCATCCAAGGTTTATTACAAGAGAGCTTAAGCTTCCTTCAGTAACACTGCTGTGCATGCTTTTTTTTTTTTTTTTTAATGTACACCCATCCTGTTTTCTTGCAGGATGTTTTTGTTTTGCCAGTGATGTGCATTTCTGGAGGATCTGACACAAAAGAAATTATTCAAAGTCACGGTGACCTCAAGAAACCAAGCTTGTGTTTTTGTTACAGTATTTTACAGTATATCAAGGTTATCTTAGGAAGAAACACTGGTGGCTGTATTGCATTAGCAATAAATTATATTGACTCTAAGATAAAATGGGATAGAGGGGAAATAGTTTCAGGAAAAGGAATTGGTGAAATTATGTATATTATTATCAGAAAAGGTATGTTTAAGAAGTAACCTACAGTAATGTATCTGTAAATTTGAATTGAATCATATTGTGAGAGATATTTTATTTTCAAATCAGCTGACAGTCATAATTACTTATTAAAATAAGTCTTTGTATTTTCTATATTCGATCTTGAGGCTTAGTTTATTCTCAAATATACATAACACTGCTTTAACCTAAAGGGGGAATCATCTTCCTTCACACTCAATTTTAAGTTCTTTTCATGCTTCCATATACTCGCATTGTGTAGTAACTGTAAATATTCTAAATCACTTGGTTGCTTTCTCAGTCTCATTCTTCTGGGTTTTTTTCTTTAATGTCTGCAGCTATTCAAAGCCATCTTCAAGCCAGTGAATGCAGCATTGCAGAGGTTTCATGAAAAGTTCAGATTAGGCATGAAAAAGGAAGAGATGGCAGAGGAGGGGGGAAAAAACAGCACTGACGTCACTCTGGAGCTGTGTAGATGGGAGTAAAGAAGGATTGTGTGGGCTATGTGTCTTATGCATAATGACTTCCTCCTTGTACGCCACCAAAATAAATAAATAAATAAATCATAAAGACATCAATCCGCAGTCACAGGAGCAGGTATTAGTGAAGTTTCACAGTCAGTCAGTCTAAGATAGGACAAGTCTCTGTGTTCATCCTATAACATCTGTCATTTATGATAACATTTATCAGTAACCCTTTGATCTGCTGTAGAACTTGTCATGCAAGTTCAGAGACTTAATCTCCTGAATATGCGACATGAATTATACAATAATAGAAACTCTAGTTGCATATGGATCATAACTTGCTTTAAATATGATTATTTTACTGTTTTTTTTGGTTGTTTTTTTTTTTTATTTTTTTTAAGATTAGGCTTAAAATTGCAAGGAAGCTTTATCTTTTAGGATGCTTACATTAACATTTTGGTGCACACGCCTTCGTTCTGAATTTTTATATAAATGATGTAATCTATTCTTTCCCAATAAAACTGTCACCATTAATTTCACTCTTGATGAATGTGGCTCATGCCTGCTATCAGGTAACTCTGCTACTATAAAAAAATCTTAGGAAAATTGAAAAAATAATATTAAGATGCTGCTCTAATGACTCATCACTGTTGGTTTCTTGTAGTGGTGTTATTCTTAGAGGAATTAACATGTAGAATAAAAGTACATGCGTGGGGTAATGTTGTGGGTCTATCCTTTTGTGATTGTGATCTCTTAAGGCATGCAAGCATGAAGCTCCAATCTGTTCACATTAAAAAACACTGGTGCTTAACCTTTACTCAGTAATCTTTGCAGAGCACAGATCTCTTCCTGCAAGGTTATCTTTTCTTTCATAATGGCCATTAGTCAGTAAGTTGCGAAACACTTAACTAAAGCTTCCACCATTATAAGATTTGTACAACCAATACTGATACTGAAATTTAAAAAGTTGTCATATCAGCCAATATTTTTTTCTTTCAGAGACATGAAATACAAATAGATTTATAATATGATAATATGACAATGCTGGCATGATTAATAATCTTATTTTATTGTCACAACACAGTCGTGGATTACTTGTCTATGCTCAGCTAGCTGTCAGAGTTACAAACAGGTGTTATAAACGGGGAAGTTGCCCCCTGGTGGACAAACTGTGGAACATCAACACTTAACACAGTTGATGGGTGTTTCTCTGGTGTCTTCTTTACGTTTTTAAATTTTCATTTATCAGTCATTATAAATGCTGACATAGATATCTCAGCAAATAGATAATATTAGACAATATATTACGGTTATATCGGTCGGGCTCTATACCTAGCTCCCATCATTTTTTTTTCTTAAAATGCCTTATGCAGGGGCAGCATGGTGGCATGTGGTTAACACTGTTGCCTCACAGCTAGAAGGCCTGGGTTCGAATCCATCTTGGCTCAGTGTGGAGCTTGCATGTTATCTCCCTGTTTGCGTGGGTTTTCTCCAGGTACTCTGGTTTCCTCCCACAGTCCAAAAACATGCAGTTACTGGGGTTAGGTTAATTGGTGATTCTAAATTGCCCATAGGTGTGAATGCTTGTCTGTCTCTGTGTGTTAGCAAGAGGCTGACTGCAACAGGCTGGTGACCTGCACAGGGTGTACCCTGCCTCTCGCCCCATGACAGCTGGGATAGGCTAACAGGATAAGAATATGGATGGATGCCTTATGCTTCTGGAAATTGTGGAGCAAGTGTTTGTGACCATTTATTTTTCTGTAGTGTGGCTGCTGGTAAGGAAATAAGCTCTTGTATTATTGCCTAGTGCAAGTTTCTTTGATTGTGGTTTGCCAAAAAACAAACAGACAAACAAGCAGAGAGAGGGAGAAAAGAAAAATCAGGTCTTTCTGCACATGTACAACAGGTTGTCATATTGTACTATGGACTGAAATACCTCTGTTAAATGTCTTTGACATCGCAGAGATACACACATGGTATTCTAAAGTGTCACTGCCTTGATGCACAACATTGGCAGTATTGGATGCTACAAGATAATGGCTGCCGTTTGAAGACAAAGTAGAAAATAGGAGTGGCAGTAATGGAATAAGTTGCAGTTTTGTCAGCCAGAAGATTGTGGTTAATGTTCCATTTGGAAGATCTGCCTTTGCACTTTGTATTCACTTAATTATTTGTTTCCTTTCCACATTTTTTTGTTTGTTTGTTTTGCAATTTACTTTGCATTTAGGCACCAGAATGTACTTTGTTAGATTTAGGAAAAGCTCGCGGCTGGCATTTGTTTCTGTAGACATGAAAAATGTCTGATTGCAGACTACCTACTGTTTTTACTGTAGCACTTTTTTGTTTTAGTTTTACCTTGTACAGAAGTTTGCAGGCAGTGTCAAGGCTCATAAAATGTAATTACAATGAAAAAAGCCATCACATTTTTTTAGACCTGAAAAGACAGGCAGAATCATGTTTTGATCACCTTCTAGATAACAGCACAGAATTATATTTTCTTGAACATCTCACAAGCAAAAAAAAAAAAATATGTTGAATTATTTTGGTGACTGTCAGTATCAGTTAATGTCAAACTTGGTACAAAAATAAATTTGTTGAGGAGTTGATGCTTGAAAGGTTTGCCTTATCGTCTTCGTAGTTCTGTCTCACTTAATTTATCACATCTCACTTTTTCTTCTTCGGTTCTTTCGGGTTTCCTGAGATGTGCCATGGAACCAGAGCAAAGATGCAAAAATACAAAGAAATGTGTTAAACGTGAATGATTTTACTCATTGTGTTACATCAACTTTATTTGTAACATTTCAGTTACACAAGCAAGAGCACTGGCGCCTTTGTTATAATCTCTGGATCACATAATCACACGGTCAGTGCGGATTCTAGCAATTTGCCACAGATTAGATGTCAACTATGTTTGCTGAGGGGAAAAAAAAAAATCAAACGGTTCATATCGTTTATGAGCAGAGACCTCTCCCTGAGCAGTCAAAGTACTGAAATATTTTTTTCTTTTCCTAAAGAAAGCTGCAAAAAGTGACCAGCATTGCTTTTGCTGTTGATGCCATTATGTTTACAGTCACAGATGATGTGTTCTTACAGTGACACTGTCATATTAGGTGGCTGTTCATAGAAATTTGATTTTTATCTATAACATTCAAGCATTATACACATTGTTAAATATCCAGGCAGTGTTATATATTCATCTTCTCTGTGCAGCTAAAATATACATTTTTCACAAAAGGCCTGTGAATCCTGATTTTGTTTGTTTTATCCTCTGGACTTTTTTTTTAAAGTAGCCAAACTGCAATGAAAGTGATGGCTATCAGGTGGGAATAGGGAAAAGGACACCTTGTGCAAAATTGTTTTGCTTTGATGCAGCAGCGTGAAGTCGGCCCTCGGCCATGGATAAAGTTTGTGCCGAAACACCCCCAATGGATTGCACTTAATCAATCTTAGAGAGCAGTATGGGGAAGTGATGGTAAGAGGGAAAAGGCGTAGGTGGAAAAGTGCCTGGGGGTTGTACACTTTTAAGTGGGAAATAAGTAGATCAGCAGACAAAAAAAAAAAAAAACTCTTTCTGGGCTTTCATCATGACTCAGAATTAACTGTTGAATCAAAGATGCTGATAAAAAATTGAGATGTTCCATCTGCTCTCTCAGTTGTAATGTCAAACCCACTTCTGTGTTGGATGTTGTCTTATAAAGGTGAAAAGGCCACAGAAGCCACACACTGATAAACTGTAAATATGTAAGTATCCTGTTTAAACCCTGATCAACAGTAGTTTGGACATAATAAAATCATGATTTTCTGTTAATTAAATACAAACTGTGTTAAATAAGTCAATCCGATTTTCATCTATTAATGAGACGATTAACAGGAGTATAAAACCATGATAGAGAATCCTTTTTTAATCTCAAACTTGATCAAACTTTCCTGGCTCAGATTGACGTCTGTGGTTACATGAATGGAACTAAATACATCAGAGGAAATTGTGTTGGCTTACTTTAGCTGCAGCTGTGTTAGACAGTTGACAGTTACTGATTATGGACTTGTGTGTGTTGGCAAATCATTTGCTTTAAAGGATTTGAGTGCGATTGAAGAAATTATTTGGAAATTAGTGAATTAATAGTGTTGGTTATGAAAAATTCTAGTAGCTCTCTTTTTGATCTCCACATTAAAAGTAATGTTACTTTCACATTCATGAAATCAAAGCATTTATTCTGTTATACATGCATGGTCTTAGTTAGGTACCTGTTTGGCAGAAACAGCAACAAAGTGGAGTTGAATTCCTTTCCTGTCATTTCAGCAGTCTAATTTTTTTTTTTTTTTTTTTTTTTTGCGCCCAGTCAGCTGCTCAGATTCCTCATGTGGCTGCCTTTTCCAAGGGGAGTTGAATGTAAGAGAAAACTCACATTAGTTCTCATCACAGCTGACTGAACATTTGGATGCATTCTGCTGGGTAGTGAGACCTCCATCACTGCAGAGTAACACACAGATAGAATATGGCAGCTTTAGGATGCATTTAGTAATAGTTTCAATAGAGTGCATTATCAGTTTTGTTTGCCAGTTTATCTGACCCGCTTTTATCGGCAAACTCAACAAATATGTATGTCTGTGCAATAGCAGCACTAAAAGTGAGAAATACTCAGTGCACTTAAACTTGATTGTAATTCAGTAAAATGTCCTTGTTATCAGACACCTGATGCTACAAAAACAAAACAGATGTCATGTAATTAAAAGTAACCTTGCGGTGCATTTTTATTCTGAGGACAGAGCTGTGTTTGACAGTTGAGCAGAAATCACTTGCAGATCAGAATTACACCCTGTCTGTCAGGCTTGTTTCATTGGTTATTTGTTTTTTTAGATCAAAACTAAGGTCATCACTTTAGATTTCTGGACTAACATCTTCATTACAGTGGAGATGAGTATAAAATAATTGCCAATAGCTGTTTTAGAATATATAAATTACTGTATTCCCTTCTGTCTTGATAGATTCTGTGAGAATGGGAGATGACTATTTATTCTTTCAAAGCACTGTGAAGTAGATACCCGTCACCCTCTTGAGAAAATCTGGTGATGCATGTTTCATCCTTTCTACTGCTCGTTTCCACTCTATTCACCCATTCTTCCTGATGGGACAAAACCTGAAGCTATCACTTTTCAGGATAATAGTCTCAGAGTAAGAGTAAGATGAATCATGTCAGTAGGATTGGACTATTCATAACGCCCACTCATTTAATCATTCCATCGGAGGCTACACAGCATTTAATATTAATCCCATCATTTAAGCTCCACCCACGAGGAAAGGCATCAGCTGATGAATAGATTAAACTGTACTGAATCAGGATCTGTCTGAAACCACAAATTTATTCTTTAGTTTATGATCAGGGACTCATGGAATGTAACCCATACTTGATAATGATACACCCACTTGTGATTTAAACAACACCTGTTCAGCCTGTTGTATTTCTATTGTAATCCTCAATTTAAAAGACAAACCATAGCTTTATATGAAAGCTGGTGTAAACATGGCCTTGGCAAATCACTTTCTGCAGTGCTATGAACAGCTTATGGGCAAATTACATTCAGTCGTGGAGAGTTAAAGGAAGCAACCTGCTACTATACTGGGTATTAGGCATCACATACAGGCTGACAAAACAAAGAAATAATGAATAACAATAACATAAAATAACAAATTTAATTTGAGGACAAATTGTCTCTTTTTAAAGTTGTCGTGCTGCAGGGGGATTTTGCTAGAACAGTTTATGTCCACTTTTCTCCTTGAAATGAAGGGTATTTTCAAATCAATACAAAGTTGTTCTGAGGGTTCACCTTTATCCCATGGAGAACTTTTTATTTGCTCCAGTGGCCATTCTGCATTATCATTTATACAATGAAAAAATAGAATTTTTTTTATGTTGTCATAGTTTCTAGACTTCTAGAAAACTGTTTTAGATATTCTATATATTTTGCATTCAGAGGTATCAAGCAGGTTTCTACGAAGCACCCAATATATTAATACTTGGTGCTTGTAAATAATTACATAGTATTGATTATTGCTGACATGTTTACTATGCTTAATATAATGCGTTAAAAATTACATCCCAAACAAAGTATTGTAGCAAAGTATTATGTTACAGCAGAAACGTAGTCGAAAATGATTGAAAATGATAAGTGAACAGGAAAGTGACCAAAGTGCAAATTCAAAGCTCAATAAAGAAAGTTACCGTAGATTAAAATGAGGTTGTCAGGGACATAAGCGATGACATGAAAAAATAAGTGGGTTTAATTATTATAATTATGTTTTTTAAGCCTGTCTTGTCTGGCAGATTTTGCAATCAGAATTATGATCTGAATGCACTGTTGTGACAAACATATTTGCTCTTCCAAGATGAGCTCTATAGATTCTCTATAGGCTCCTATTGTTAGTGTGTTTCCTTTTATTTCATTTATTTACTTGTGTTATTTTTCACATGAATGTATATGTATTGTACCAATGCCAGAGTTGACAGGCGGAGAAAATAAGAAGAAAGAAAAAAGAAGGGGGGTAGGAAGGAAAAGATAAGAGGGCAGAGAGGACAGAGCACAAGCAGAAAACCACAATGATTCCCCAACTGCTACACCTGTAAAAAAAAAAAAAAAAAAGAAGAAAAAACATACAAAAAACAAACGGTACCTGGAAACAAAATATACATGTGGAGAAAAAATAGCCATGGCTACACAAACCAACAATCTTGTTGTGTTGTGGTGTGTGTTTGTGTCTCTGTCCTGAAATGTACTTAATAATGAGGGTGGAAACCTGCAGCAATGCCCCCCATAAGCCAGAGGCAGATAGAGAAAGACCCAGGAGACCCCCAAGAGCAATGAAGACCCATGGCCACACATTTCAATGACAACTGCATGCCCACCCCAGCAGATGGGAGAAGGATGACCCAGATGGAGCCCCAGAGAACCAGAGGCACTGGGAAGCCAGCCACACCCCAAGACTGCAAGGCAGCACCCACCCAAGCCCCCCACCACCAACAACCCGGGCAAGCGCACAGACACCACATGAAGGCAGCCGCAGGTTTCCAGTCCCAGGAAGCCAACAGACACACGCAGTTCCCAGAGTCCACCCCCAGCCACCTACAAGGCATACCGGGACATGAAATCACAGTCAACCACCCCCACTAAGTAATGGAGCTGATCAGTGGGAACCAGAGAGAATCAAATTCATCCAATTGTTTTTTTTAGAAGTAGACATTCTCTCCACACTGTAATCTACTAGTAAATTTCTATATTGAGTAATGCACAGTTTATTTTTTGATTTCCAATTAATAAGGATAATTTTCTTGGCGATTCATAAGGTGGGAAGAACTATGTGGCATATATTTGCCTCCATAACTAATTCACTGACGTCACCTAAAATGCACAGTCTGGAGGAAGTTGAGGTATGACAACTAAACCATGTGGATAGATCTTCACATCTTCACATGCCAGAACTTCTGAACAGGCATACAGGACCATATAGCGTTGGTCTTATTCAGCAACAGTGGGTGTATATGTATTAATATGTAATGCCCATTTGGAACACCCTTTGTCCAATATAGTGAGTTCTATGAAGTATTGTGTATTGTATAAGTTGAAAGTTGGGACTTTTAGTCATTTTGAAGATATTTAAACATATTTCCGTTCATAAGTGTTAATCTGGGTTGATGGAGAGATCATGCTCCCATTTTGCAATTGGGAGGGAAATTGAATAATCAGTTTTTAATAATAATTTATGCAATTTTGATAACAATTTAGAGGTACAGAGATTTATAAATTCTGTTACCCATGTAGGTATTTCTAAATTCAGATTAAATTTTTCTTGCAGGATGGACTTTAGTTGCTGATATTAAAGAAATTTACTGTTGCAGATTCCATATTTTTATAGAAGTTCTTGAAATGTAAAATATTTCTGCCTTGAATAACATGTTCTAGATGTTTTTTATACCCTTATCATGCCATCATGGAAAATGTAGTATTTTCTTTTTATGACAAATATCTGGATTGTTTCAAATGGGTGTTTAGTTTACAGGGGATAAGTGAAGATCTGGTTATTTAAAAAAAAAAAAAACTCCCACCAGGCTGTCAGACAGGTGTTTATAGTAAGGCTTTTAAAGAAGTTAAGATGCTTAATATTAGTGCTAGTGAAAGTCAGATCCAAGATCTTTACTTTTCCACAGAGTGCTTGTTCTAAGTCTAACCATGGGCTGTCTAACGACTTTGATTTGATCCATTTTGAGATGTACTGCAATCTATTGGCCAAGAAATAGTAATAAATATTTGGTAGAAAAATTGTTGAGTACTACCTCCTCAGCGCGACTCGACTTGACTCAGCACGGTTTGTAGGCTTTTCCATTAGGTCCTGGTACCAGGTACCAAGTATTTTTTTTGGTACCCACTCAGCCGGGGTTCCAAGCGATCTGAAAATCTGATGTCGAAGAACAGCATGCCACTGACTGGCCAGGGAGTCTCATCACTAGCGCAGTCTCGAGAGTGACTCCTTCACCAGAATCAACCGCGCCATTTTTAAAACTCAACAGCAAGAAACTGAAGGAAAACAAACCAACACTGTGGCAGAATGAAGAGGTGTAGACATTTCTGTGCTTTGTGGGAGATGAGACGAGAAATGAGAACTTTTATCATGAGGTCTCCGAGCTAATGGCTGCTCATGGGTACCATTGCACAACACAGCAGTGTAGACAAAAGCTAAAAAGATTGAGTCACATACAAATTACATCAAGCGACTTCTGCCCGCATTGGTATTTCGACTCCACCCACATTGAGGTGGTCCTCAATTGTAATGGAAACAAAACAAGACTGTGGCGAGTTGTGCCGTGGCAAGTCATGCCGTGCTGAGTAGGTACTATTGGAAAAGCGGTGTAATATTACCTGATTGTAGTGAAGTTGTGGAAGTGTTCTGAAAATTACAATTCAGAGGCAAAACTGTTGATTTACCCCAGTTGATGGAGTTTTCTAATATAGATGAGAAATTATCTATAAGTGTGATTGTATTCAAAAGAAAAGCTTGTGAGTTCCCAAAGAAAAGTAATACATCATCAGCAAAAAGGCTTATCTTATGGTCCGTAGTTTCAGTTTGAATTCCTTTTGTGGGATTGTTGCTGCTAGTGGCTCAATAAAGATGACAAAAAGTGAGGGAGAGGGTGGGCAGCCCTGCCTGGCGCCCCTCTGCAGACTGAACCTTTGGGAAATAAGGTCATTTGTCCTAACACGTGCATTTAGAGAGCTGGGTAAGGTTTTGATCCAGTTTATGAACGATGAACCAAATCCAAATTTGTATAGAACTGCTAATAAAAATCTTCCAGTTTACCTGATCAAATGTCTTCACTGCATCTGAAGAGACAACTGTGGTTTCTAACTTGTTAATGGAACAGTAATCTATTACATTTATTAGTCTGCATGTATTATTGGCTGAGTGTCTACCCTTGATAAAGCCTGTTTGGTCAGGATGTATAATGGATGGAGTGATTTTTTTTCTAATCTTCTGGCAAGGACTTTGCAAATTATTTTAAGGTGTACATTTATGAGAGAGATTGGGCAGTAGCTGGATGAGAGTGTGGGGTATTTGCCTGGTTTAAGAAGCAGTTTAATGTAGGAAGAGTTCATGTGAATCTGAATTTGAGTATTCTGAGAAAATGGGTGCTAGCATAGGCCAGAGTTGTTTGTAAAACTGTGCTGGAAAACCATCTGCACCTGGGGATTTATTATTTGGAATATGCTATAGGGCTTCATGGAATTTAGACATTAACAGAGGTGAATCCAGAGCTGCAACCTGTTCATCATTTAGTTTTGGCAGATTTATACTGTTAAGAAACTCTTCAATGGCTGCATCAGATGGATTAATCTGTGATGAATATAAAGCTTTATAAAAGTCTTTAAAAGATTTGTTTATTTGTTGTGGATCATGAGTAATGTTCCCAGTCGAGCCTCTAATAGAATAAATAGCTGTTTTTTCTTTATTTATCTTTAACTGTTAGTGAGGAATTTTCTGGATTTATTGTTATGTTCAAAGTTCTCCAAACGCAGCCTCTGCACCAGAAATTGTCTTCTTATCTATTATTTAATTCAATTCCAGTTTCAGTTTTCTCAGGTAGCTAATTATAAGTTCTTGTGGTGAGGCAGCATAGGCAGCTTCTAAAGATTTAATTTTTTTGCTCTAATTCTAACACCAGCAATTTTTTTTTCTCTATTTTTCATATGTGAGCAATAAGATGTTATTTAGCCTCACAGTACTGCCTTTCCTGCTTCCAAAAAGAACACATGGTGACATTCTTGGCAGATCATTATTTTCTAAATATGTTGCCCACTCATTATTGAAATAATTAATGAAATCTTGTTCTTTAAGTAATGATGTATTAAATCTCCAGTTCCTAATTGGTGATGTGAGTCTTTTCTGTGTCAGAGAGATAGATACCAGTGCATGATCACTGATAGTGATAGGATGAATCTGAGTGTCTGTGATATCCATCATAATGGAGATTCTAACTAAAAAGTGAGAGTGCTGCACTGGTGAAAAGAAGGTGAAATCCCTGAGAGTGGGGTGGTGTGAACGCCAAGCATCACAAAGACCAAAATCCTTCATGTATTGTTTAAGAATGTCTGCAGACTGCCTGTTCCTTTGACTCACTGCTGTACTGAGCCTGTAAATATCCGGACTAAATACCAAGTTGAAGTCTCCTCCTACTTTAAGCGTGGTATCAGAATAATCAGAGAATGAACTGAAAACTGTATGAAAAAAGGAGGGGTCATCAACATTTGGTCTATGTATACTAGCAATACATAAATACATATTTTGAATAGACAAATTAAGTATTATAAATCTACCTTCTGGATCTATTGCAGTGTTGCTAATGATGAAGTTTATCTTTCTATTAATCAATATGGCCACACCTCTTTGTCTTGAGTTGTAGCAGGCTGAGTACGCATGAGGGAACGGTGGAGAGGTGAGAGTGTGTACAGATGTTTTGGACATATGAGTCTCCTGCAGAAAGACATCTGCCTTTAAGTCATTTAACCGATTAAAAATATTAGTTTCTTTTCCCTCGAATAAACTCCTCGTGCATTCCATGAGGCAAACCTCAGTGTGCTCATGTTTAAATTAAGTGGTGGCGTGTTGGATGTTCACTTAAGGTGTGTGTGTGTGTGTGTGTGTGTGTGCGCGTGTGTGTGTGTGTGTGTGTGTGTGTGTGTGTGTGTGTGTGTGTGTGTGTGTGTGTGTGTGTGTATATGCACTGTATGTTGGTATGTGTGTGCATGCTGTATGTTGGTGTGTGTGTGTGCTGTATGTTGGTGTGTGTGTGTGCTGTATGTTGGTGTGTGTGAGTGTGCTGTATGTGTAGTAAATTGCGGCACCGAAGGTGAAGTAAACAAATTGCTGAGTGCAGAAAGAGAAAAGATGTGAAAAAAAGTGATGCAAGTGAAATAAAACAGTGTAGACACCAAAGGACCATTTTAAAGGTATTTTAAACAACTACAGGAAGAGAAAAAAAGAGCAAAAAAAAAAAAAACACGACACCATGCTGATTGAACCAGTATTAATTATCCTATTTAGACATGTCTGTTAGACCATTCGGACCAGGAGGGAGTCGGCATCTTGTCCGGTTTGCCCATCATGATTCTTTTGAAACACTCATTGATATAATCTGTAAACTGTCCAGATCTTCTTCACCGTGCTCCAGAGTGTTGGAGTTATTGAAAAAATACCTAGAAATGATTCTTTATTACCTTTGAAGCTGTCTAAAAGTAAACTGTCGGAGAAAATTAATCACTGATATTTTTGCAGTTAGTGGCGCGCCGCCATGTTCAAAACTGCAGAGATTCACGGTGAGTTCTCGTGTGTTTCTACAGTATAGTGTCTAATTAATTATAAAGAGAGAAGTGACGCCTGTTCTGGCCTTCAGTTTCTTTAATGAAACAGAAAGCTTTGTGAGTTTCTTTATCTGTGATGAGACTCTAAATTGCACTTTTAGAAAGAAGATAATTCACGATTGTTAATATGGTGTTGTATTGTTCCTGCAACCACGGCCAAAAGCATTGTGAGACCCACTTGTAGCAAACAACACTGGAATGATAGAATTTCAATATTTATTTTAAAAAGCACTTTATGGGAAAAAAAAATGTAATATGTGAATATCTCGAATTTGGGTTGTAAGCATGTTGTGACTTTTACAGGTATATCTGCATATTTGCTTTATTCTCATTTAGTCAAATAATGTACATTCAACAGATATTTAAAAAATCCCTCTGTAGTTATAGAAATGTTTGGAACTTATTACAGAATGATTGTTACAACTAACGATGTGACATTTTTTAAATGTTAAGGTCACGCAGATGTTGAGATTGGAAAGTGTTCTAAAGTGTGCACATCATCAGCTGTCAGAAATCATTACAATTTCTAAAAACAATTTCTCAACAGAATCTGTTCTGTCGTTTTCTTTGTGTTGACTGTGCCAAAGCAGGCATTGCACATTCATTACATTACAACAGCACATAATTATGACAGCAATTACAACAAATGTTGGGGCTGGATTCATTATGGAAAAGAAGCTTAGGCTTTTTCTTTCTTTTTTTGTTACCATTTCTCTATGCTTCAAAGCGTTTGGGGAATGAGATGGTCCAGTTGCAGAAGAAATGGAGTGGAAAAACATTAGACCAGCTTTATCCAATAAAATGTCATTTAAACAACAAAATAAATAAACAAACAAATAAAAATAAATACACAAATAAAGCATTCATGCATTCGTTTTTTACTGGGATATTTAATAATGTTGATGGTTTTCAGTTAAGATTGTAGTGTTTGTCCAAACATGAAGTATTTTCAGCGGACTTTCTGTTCCAAAGCTGATGAGCGCTCCAGATGCAAAGTAGAAATGCACCAACTGCAATTTTCTTGGGTAATTCTGATTTTTTTCCAAAGTGTGACCCGTCGATTCTGATTTTCTTTTCTCAGAACGATAAGTAACAGCATATACAAGCAAAAAATCATTTCTTCATTGCAACATTTAATTTTCATAACCAAAATTAGTGGATCCTTTTTCACTTAGACAACTGAAAATAAAGTGTTCTGATACTGGAATAAGGTACAAATACTTAACTGAAAATAAGTTGCTGTAAACACACCTTTACCTGACATATTTTACCATACCAAACAAAAGCATGTGCTGCAGATTTATATATCAAAACAAATGTAAGTTACTTGCATTCCTTCCAGAATCTTTTCCAAGATATTTCCAGTATAACTTCACCAGATGGCAGAAAATCATCTCTTTTCCATAATTTTCCATGAAACTACTTTGATCCTTTGACTGCTCATACTGAAACTCATACCAGAGCTGTTGACTTGTGGGTAGCTTTGAGCTTTGGGTAGCGTTAGCCACTTTGCCTTTGTTAGCTTCTTTAAAATATCTGTGTTTAGCTAGTTACTTTTAATACAAATATTTTTGTGGTGATCCCTCACGGTTTATAACCACAATATCAAAAAAGTTGAGATGCTATGTAAAATGTAAATTAAAAACCAGAATGCAATCTCATAAATCCATATTTTATTCTGAATAGAACATATAAAACTATCAGATGTTTAAATTGAGAAAATGTAGCATTAAAAGGAAAAAAAAAGAAGGTAATTTTGAATTTGACGACAGCAACATGCTTCAAAAAAGTTGGGACAGACCCATCTCTATTTTTTTTTTTTTTTTTTTTTTTAACAACAGTCCATAACTGTCTGGGACCAAGGTGACAAATTGTTGAAGTTTCGGGAGAGGAATGTTGTCAGATTCTTCTGATACTGGATTCTATCTACTCACCGGTCCTGGGTGTTCTTTGTTGCTTCATGATGCATCAAATATTTTCAGTTGGTGAAAGATATGGACTGCAGGAAGGCCAGTTCAGCACTCAGACTCTTCTATACATAAAGCCATGCTGTTGTAGTAGATACAGTATGTAGTCTATCATTGTTTTTCTGAAATAGGCAAGGCCTTCCCTGGAAAAGACAGCCTCTGGATTGGACTAAAACCATTGTATACCTTTCTGCATTGCATTCTGCATTGCAAGCTATCAATCCCACAGGCACTAATGCACTCCCATACCATCAGACGTGCATGTTTTTGAACTGAGCACTAATAACAAGCCATATTGTTCCTCTCCTCTTTAGTCTAGAGTATGAGCTATCCAGGTTTTCCAAAAATAATTTAAAAATTTTTAAATTTCGATTTGTCTGACCACAGAACAGTTTTCTACTTTGCCTCAGTCCATTTTAAATGAGCTTTGGCGTAGAGTTTCTGGATTATGCTCACATATGTGTTTCTGAATGGCAGACAAAGATTTCTGGAAATGTTCCTGAGATTTCCATGACAGAATCATATCTGTTTTTAATGTAGTGCTGCTCGAAGATCACGTACATCCAAAATAGATTTTCAACCTTGTCCTTTGCGCACAGAGATTTCTCCAGATTCTCTGAATCCTTTGGTGATATTATGTCCTGTAGATGATGAGATATTCAAAGTCTAAACAATTTTATGCTGAGGAACATTATTCTGAAATTGGTCCACAATTTGTAGACTGAGTTTTTTTGTAGATTGGTGAACTTCTTTCAATCCTTATTTCTGAGAAACTCTATAAAAGGCTTTTTAAAAATTTTTTTATACCCAGTCATGTTACTGACCTGATGCCCGTTGCTTTAATTAGTTGTAACATGTTACTCAAGCTGTTTTTAGTATCACTTACTTTTCGAGCGTTTTGTTGCCTTTTTTTGAGGTGTGTTGCTGCCATCAAATTCAAAATGAGTTCACATTTTTCATGAACTAATAACATGACTCAATTTAAATGTTCTCTATATTCTATTGTGAATCAAAAATGGGTTTATGAGATTTGTAAATTCTGCATTTTGTTCCAAATGTTTTGGTTGTACTTTGTGTTTTCATTCACAACTCTAACTGCATGTTAATGTGCGGCTTGGGCCAGCGACTATTTGCCTGTGCTGCTGTATGAGTGTTGTGTGTATGAACCAGCTTGTAATCATATATGTCATAGACTGGCTGGTCATCAGTCAAGGCCAAGAACCCTGCAAATAAACTGAGTGTGGTCCCTGGCCGGTCAGTCGGGGCATCGCTAATGCAAAGATTTCAGTGGCAAATTTTTATGTAAAATGTGAACAACAATGCTATAACTACTTTGTTATAGCATTAAAAATACCCTGAAATGTGCACCTCAGCACTTTAAGGCTATGTTTGGTTGATTCTGATTAGGTTTATATTTGCCCAAGTATATGAAAAAAAAAAAAGCCGTGGTTTTGTTTTTCTAATTTTGCCTGAATAAACTGTACTGAACCTTTATTCATGTTAACCTCTAGATTGGCAGATGATCAGTAAGTTAAATTACAAACTAAACTAATGTTTAAATATAATTTTTGCCCACTTTCTATCATAAAAGAGTGAATTTTCATTGTGAGGCCTCCTTTAAAAAAAATGCTATAAGTGTTTATTATATCCTTGATTCTTGATTGACATCAGCTGAATTAATGTTATCTGTAGTCTGGAGTGAGCGTTTCCATTCTTTTCCTCATAAGAAACACTTTTTTCTTTCAACATCTGTGTCATTCCATTTCCTTTTTTTTTTTAAGCGTGCAGTTATTTCCACTGCATTAATTTTATAATCAGTAGGTGCCCAGATTTCCTCAGGTAAAGTGGAATTGCATTTGAGTAAACAGTCAATGCATCGTGTTCCTTCACTCGGTATTTCTATTTCAGTATGACTAAACAGATTCTGTTTTGTTTTCCGGGCTTAGAGATGTCTCCATTTTTAGCAGATTCTACCACTGTGTGGCATATTTGAGCTCTGCTTTAGTTTTGCCCAGAAGGCAGTGTTTTTGCATAATTAGCTACTGTCTTGGTAAATTAGATACTAATTTTACACAAACTATGAGTACAAATACCATGAAAAGAACAGCAGCTTCCTCTAAATAGGGAATATTGCCCTTTATTTTATAGTCTCAGAAGTGTCATCCATTGGTGATGACAGTACATTGACAGCTATACTACATAATTTTATTCTGTACAGAGAGATTATTTTGCTGATTTTGCGTATAGAATTGTCATATTAACTTTTGGCACGTTACAAATAAGTACACCAAACTAGATCACACTAAGCACAATAAAAAAGCAGAATTACAGAGGTAAAATTATTGTTATGGTTCTCAAGGAAACAAGCAGCAATCATAAAAAAGTAAACTTTTGTGAAAGAATACAGGCTTCTCAAAAAGAGCACAATAAGAGCCCAGTTTACTGCCTCTGGATCATTGAAAAATAAACTGTAGCCTCTCTTGATCTGTCACCTGTTCAAAATATCCACACTACTACTTAAATTAGGGATTGTGGTTGTCACACAGCCAGACTTTGGGCTAGTGCTGTGGTCATGGTGAGTTATCCTTATCAAGTACGCAGAAATAATTAGTTCAAAACCCACTGCTCTTTCATCTTAGCCTCTTCTGAAGCTACTCACACAGTTCACTCAGCATGATGCAAGCTACAAAGTAGTTAATTTACTGTAAGGCTTACATACTGAACCGACAGTGCTGAAGCATTCCTGATAAATGGCCCTATTAAGGGGATAGAATACAATCTAATTATTATTATTGTTTATGTTGTTATGTTACAGCCAGAAAATGTAGTGTTCATATCATTATTTGCTATTACCTAAAGTGTGATCAATACTATATGCTAATACAAAAAAATAAAATAAAATAAATAAAGCTGTCACCTGCATTTAGGAAAAGAGTCTCTTCAGTGGTCCACTGTGCTGACAATACAGAGACTGTGGAACTGTAATCTCATATAAATTCCATGTTCCAAGGGTGTGCTCAGACAACACAGTGATGTATGAAGTCACTGGTAGAGAAAAGGGCAGATGACGAAGCTGCAGACTATTTGATATTCAGAAGGGTATACTTCCTTAGGCTGACCTGAGTAGTAATGCCCTTGCATTTCAGTCACTAAGGAGAAAATATACAATGAAAAAAGTATCTCTGTTTATTAATGTATGAATTAGCTGAGGATTTATTAACTGATGCCTTCAGTTGTTCCTTCCCTTCCTGAATGCATTATATATGTTTTTAACCTGAAATCTTCATGACACCACTGATATTACTTGAAAGCTGTGGTTATCCTTTGGGATGCAGGTTTTTTTAGTTCTTCCTGTGGTTTTATTTATTGGATAGTAACAGACCTTTGCATTGACCTCTTACCATCAAATAACTAGTGCTGACTTATTGAATGCCAGCCAGAGCACAACAGATTAAAAGAAAGAAAGAGGAAGACGATTTTTTGGTTTTTTTTTTTGGTTTTTTTTTAAATCGTAAAAGCAGGTCGAAATTAGTGCACATTCTCACAGTTGGGTATTTTTTTGAAAACTGCATAAGGGAACAAGTGTTACTTGGAATGATATGCTCTGAGTACAGGGAACACGTTGGTCTCTAGCCAAAGCTGCCCTGTTTGGCTTTGCAGTCCGTCCTCACTCCAAAATGCCAACTTAGGTCTGCCCCCCCTAAAACGCTCCTCCATCATCAGATGTATTTCTGCTTTGAACAGCACCCAGACAAAATCAGCCTCTTGCCAAGTGCTCTGCAGCTAAGAGCCAGCAATAGGTAATCAATAGAGATTTACAGGAGAACTTTTCCAAGCCATCAGTGCATGACATCTTCACTGTCACTTGACTACAAACATCAGAGTTCAGCATTAGGCCAGCTGTAATTTCTGTCTCTTGTGTTCAGACATCTTAACAGAGCTGGACTATGAAGCAGCTCGCCACCTCTAACTATCCATATTTGGTTAGTTAATGCAAACGTGTATACAAGGAATATAAATTACTCTCTTTATCACTGTATTGGGAGTTCTAAATGTACTTCATCCAGGGGCCAATGGAAATAAATTATGTTGCTATATTTTGCTGTTCTTGTTAATATTGTGTTGTTTGTTTGGTCTTGAAGGGTACACTTAGAAAGGCTTTTATTAACTGCCATTCTAGTGGTAAGTGGCTAACCGGGTGCATTTACATTATAGATGATTTTTGAAGCCCGGTTTTAAACACGTGTTAGTGAATGTTGAATTACTGTATGCTGCAGTATGTTTGCTTGGGAAGGCTGTATGATTAGAACACTGCTGCAGATTAAATAAAGAATTCTACACGTGTTTGTGGGAAATTCATAAAATTATTGATTAAAGTTTAGGCAGAGTTCAGTGGTCGACTTCAAAGGCATAAAGATCTTGTTTGTCTTTTATGCACCCTTCCACATGCATATACACAGACCAATGCTATAGTATATTCATTTGCAAAAACTGTGAAAAAATTAAGATTACAATAAATCATAAAACCATAAACATCCTGGCACATACAGATGGATATGGAATTAAACAATTTTGCTTCATGTCAACACAGCAGGGAAATATAATTAAGGCAAATCAGGAAACAATGATATTATACATGGACTACACCACAGAAATGCCTTTACAACAGGCCACAAAATATTTTGTTGAGGATTATAATTTTCAGAATTTCAGCAAGTACACAGCCCCAGGCACTGTTTTTTTTTTTTTGTCTTTGCACTCCATGTTCAAAAAAATAGCGAGGCACGCCGTAATCCCATTACCCACTAACATGTTAAAAAATACTGTAAAAAAGTCATGACCTGCAGATTCAATTTGGCCTTATCAAATGCAAAGCATAAGTGTTTTGACAAGTAGCAAAAAACATGAAAAATAATGAAAAAGGGTGTTTTTAATAAAGGTCTTGAAAAAGTATAGCCACAAAGCAAAGTGATCAAATTTATTTGAATATTTTTGATTTATTAATTTAAATTATTAAAGCTGAGAAACTTGCATATATAATGCTTACGTTTCTGTAAATGTCAGGACTATGAAAAATCACACCAAGTGCATCCCTCATATCTTTTTTCATTTAATTTTGTAGGGAACATAACTGAGTAGTTCTGTACTGCAATAAAACGTGAAGCACTACAAAGCTTTATAATTCATAAGGAACAATTACTCACGCTGTATCACGTTCACATTTGCCAAGTCTTTCTCATTATCCAAGCCTGAATCCATTTGGAAAAAATCACTTTGATATACAATAAACGGGCATGGATTTCAATATCAGTGTTCGATTTCTATTCTTCCTTTTTCCACAGTGTTCTGATGTGCTGATTCCTATCAGTGCTCCATGTGCCTTTTATATTTCGCTTCAAGCAACATGCTGTAATGATGCCAGTTAGAGCCACGCACATCCACTCCTAAGGAGAAGCACTGGAATATCATTAGCTTTCTTTTGCTATCTTAAGCAAATGTATGAAAGGTATATGGAATTCTCAGCTTTCCTTGTGCAACCAACCATGGGAAATCCTTTCATTAACTAAATCAATAAGCACCCAGGGTCTTTAGTCACATGTATCACTTTTAGATAAACAGCTTAATAATTTAAATAGACTTCTGGCTAATTGTGACCTCCAATGTCATATCATGTGAGCTATTCTTTTGTTTGTTTGTTTGTTTGTTTTTAATTTAAAGGACGGTTTGGGATGTCTGTGTTTTATTTTATTATTTTAAACTAATCGGCATAAGACGAGGGTATAGTATAGGAAGCTTTATGGATGAAACAGCTTTTTTTAATCAAGAAAAAAAATGTCAAGAAGCGTTCTGTTATGAAAACTTTGTAACTTTTGTAACTTTAAAACTAAGATATATTTTATTTTAGAAATTACATGTTTTACAGCGATTCATTCGCAACCACAGAATCTGTCCTTCGAGGTGAGTTATTTTTCTTTAAATAAATTTAATAGCCTTTCTGGAAATGGAGTGGCACCCAGCTG